>VUQG01043840.1:0-14148 GCA_015106755.1 Etia nguti | reverse complement strand
CTGTAAACAACGGTAGACTGGTGGGTAATAAGCAAGCGAATAATGCAGAAAACAGAGATTTTTAGACGGGAAACTGTTCCTGAGAGAGAGAGAGTGAGAGAGCGAGAGAGAGAGAGCTCTGCATGAAGTGTGATTTTATCGTGGTGGAAGAAAAACAGCAAAAGTAAGAGGGAATTCATGACGATGATTATGTGAAGCGAAAGTTGAAGCTTAGTTTTGATCTTCTTTTGCTGCTGGTTAAGTCAATATTGTTTGGAGAGAGATAAAACCTGCAGCTTCATAATCTAGTGCAAAAAAGACGTAAACACAAAGCGCGGACCCGCCGACGCATCAAAATCAGTGAGCTGTCGGCTTTCAGGCCCTACGGGGCGTCCGTGTACGTGCCCGCCGTCGGCGGGTCCGCGCTTTGTGTTTACGTCTTTGTGCAGAATCCGTGTACCTGCTCTCATTTACTGTTTTAGCTGTTTGGTGGTTGTCGAAATTTTGTGAGGTTTAACCTGAGATTCTGGCGTTTCAGGCAAAATAAATGTATGTTTAAAAATCGATTCAGGATTTGAATGAATTGATATCACGTTATCTAAGCTAAAATCGATTTTAATCGATAAATCGATCATCAAAACCCACCCCTAATGGAAATTACATCTCAGTAAAACTGTGTTGATAGACACACCTACCCAGTGCATGCTGGGATTAACTCCAGTTACCTGAAGCTTTGTTCCAGGTAGTAAAGTTTTGAAGTCCTCCAGTGACATTAGTGTTCAATGCTGAAAGCACTAATAAAGAAGAAAATAGTGCAAAAGTCCCTAAACAATATTCTTTCTTTTTTTTTTTTAAATTGTAGACTTTGTATATCTGTGATTTCACCTCATAAACTGCATCCTCTATTTTATTAAAAAACAAAAAAACAAAGAAACAAAAAAATGACTGCTTGAAAGCATAACAAAATTCACATCATAACGTGATCAAACAAGTATGAGTCTGAGACAATAAAAGTAAAAAACCGTTGGTCTGTAGTATCTTAGATTAGCTTGCACAGAGACAATTCGTGTTCCCAGATTATCAAATTACATTCAGGACCGATGCCAGTGGGAGAATTTTCATTTTTTCCATATTTGTGCTGATGTGCTAATGAGGCAAATATGACAAGAAAAAATAAAAAATAAAATAATGCCATACAGACCATTTCTCAGTGGTACGGGTTGCTTAACATGATCAAAAAAAAAACTACAACAAAAAAACAGATCTCTGTGGAGAATTTTATACAACACAGGTTTTAACTAAAGAGGTGAAAATGACTGAAGATTGGAGTGTGGATTTTATCAATCTGAATTAATTACAATTATGAAGACTCCACCATAAGCGAGTTGTAGTTTTTCATGATTACCATTGCTTAAATTCCAGAGATTTCAATTCATTGCAATAATTTCATACTATTTAATTTTCTTTAAATGACTAATGAATGTGAAAGAGATCATAAGTTAAAAAGCTAATAAAACAGACAATAATGACTAACAATAATAATTGTTTATCCTGAGGTTATAACAAGAAAATAATTGTTTCTGAGCCCTACCCTACTTCTAATTCTTTACAGCTTGTCCAAGAGTCATTTCAGCTTCCTTTGGTTTAAAATAATCCCAGATTGTTCCTAACCTTAATTGGTGTACAAAGACTTCCAAAATGTAAACAAATACAGTCTAAAAAAAAAAAATTATGCCCAGCTAATGGTAACTCACCATATAAGGACATTATACCAGAATGGTATAGTACAAAGGAAGCTCAACACTTCCTTTCTTTGCATTAGTTGGCCCAACAAAACTCAACCCCCATCAGAGATCACAGGTATCACAGTGGTTCTTAACTCTCTCTGTTCAGCCTGACTTTCTACTTCAGACTCTGTGTACGCCCACATAAAACAGGGCATTTCATGTCTTATATGACTTTTCCAGCCAAAATGTACCCTACGTGTACAGCAAAGCTGTTGTAAGTAAGACAATAGAAAACTCTTGTTTATTTTATGCACAAAGAGCAGTAAAAATAAACATTTCAATTCAAGTTAAAAAAAATTTAACACTTAGTGCATTCTTGGTGCTGCTGTTTATTTCTAAGGTGACAGCTACATATTACAGCTCTGAAACTTTAAACTGCATATATTAAAACATTAAAGGTTACTGTCCCAAATCATAAGGGAGATGTAGAAGGTTACTTAGTCACTTTAGCAGATAAAAATATAACTTTTACTGATTGAATAAGTATTCTTAGTATTTGTATGCTATGTATCCATGTATGTATGTATTCTATGCATTCTGTGTTCTAGCAATTCCAGAATACAAAAGAGACTTAGCCGCATATTAAAATGAAGTATAAAAACATTCATACATTTTTCACCAAATGAATACATGAACTAATGAACATACACATTCCAGTGAGAATGCAATGCACAGTTTGTGCTGGTGTAATTTTATGGCTCAGCTTCATTCTTTGTATTAGTACAGAACAGCTTAACAAGCTGCACCTATAAAACATACAGTATTCGCCCAGCATAGAATCTCTGTTGCAGTTAAAACATGATGCAAAAAAAAGTGGCACTTCCAAGCACAGTGGTAGATCATGGGCCCCTGAGGGTTTTTACCTATACCAGGTACTATGATGTCATCATGTTGCCTAGCAAACGACTCACGTATAATAGCACTTGTATAATAAGCGCTATTATATGTATAATAGCGCTTCATAATTTTTATTTCACAATAACAACAACATCTAAGTTTTGTATACCAAACCGCAACTATGCATGGCATAATACAATGCTATCAGGTTGCCTGGCAGCCACCTACAACAGATACTATCTTCTGCAAAAATGGCCTGTTTTTAGCATTTATGCACCTACAAAACCATGTAAAAGCATCACATCATTTTCATTTCATGAAAAAAAAATCAGGCAATACTGTACTGTGGGCATGCTCTAGTATAAATAAGCTATATAATTGCTAGATTAAATCAGGTATCAAAATCGTACGTATTCTCTCAATTATAGCAGTGATTGATAAACACTTTGACCTTTCCTTGCAATTATGTGCTCTTGATTTTGATCTTCTTGAGAACGCAGTGCTCCCACATGGTTTCTTGTAGTATATTTAAAACCTAGCAGACTCATGGCCACAGAGGCCTTACTGCTGAATCACTGGATTTTTTTTTTAATACAAAAGCTAAAACTTTGTCATATTAGCCAACTGATTCAGGTAGCTGTTTTATATATAACAGCAAGAAATGTGTAGAGTCATTTAAAAAAAAGGGGGCATGATTTAATGCTGTTTTACTTGTTCAGCCTTGGTCCCATGATCATGGATGGTTGTAGGCTGGATCATTTGTTTTACCATATGTGAATGACATTAACTGTGAATCTGTGCTCCTTCACTGCTCTAAGCTGTCAGAATAAACTGCTCTCTCCCTTTCTTCCTTGTCACCCACTATGTGTGCAGAGATGTACCTGGGCCAACACATGTCTGTGCCTCACAATTAGTGTTACAGCAGGCTGGTAGCACCACAGTATTTGAGTGCCTGAACTTCCAGGGCTAACATCTTTTCTGGTGGAATCCCTGCTTCTGTTTTGACATTATACCATTATGTGTTATAAGGACACACCAGCAATCACTTATACATTTACATGCCTACTGACATTAACAAAAAATTGTAATATGGTAGCAGTATTACAGTATCAGTAACCCTGGTTACAAACAGAAACAGCGCTAATGTCACTGTGTGCTGATGTCAGTGTGCTCGCTTCATATAAATAACAAACATGTTGTTATTGTCATATTACTGCTCAGCATCACCGGCGTGCTACAAAGAGAGAGGGCATTTAGCAATAAAGTGCTGGGAGTAACACTATTGTGAGGCAGCAGTGTGAATCAACCTTTTTTCACTTCTTTCCTGACACTATGCGACATGCGTTTGATTGACTTTCCTTTTTAACCAGAAAATACTTTGGTTCTTGTTCTGCATCACGGCTGTTCCATTCCACTAAGTCCTGCCACCAAACTAATTGGGCTTGGTGTGAAACCTCAAATTGTTCAACAGGCTTTGACAGGCGAGAGAAAACAGTGACTGCTACAGTTGCATGTGCTTTAATAAAAAACCTGTGTGGAGTGTCAAAAAGAATGGGGAAAAAAAAAAAAAAAAAAGACTCTTTACTGCTCTGTTTTAGACAAGCAGGAAATGACAGGTTTAAGTGTTTTCTTCTTCCAGACATTTTCTTTGTTCTTTGACAACCGCAAGGTCACTGACTGTGCCGTTTTAGCTCACAGGCTAACAATAGGTAGGTACCGTATTACACCTGCCGTTTACACTCCAAAGATATATTAGCATTATTCAATACCGTATTTTTGCACTCATTTGATAACCGCTTGATCTATTCCTTGTCGCTGCTCTGCTTGGCTGTATACAACAGACTCCTTCAACCTGTTCACTGTCTTCATATTGTGGCTCATATCTTGTTTTCTCTGCCGTGCAATTGATCTTAGACTGTGAAAGGGAAACCTGCCAGCTTTACATAATTGGATTTCAAAAGATTGCTTCTCTCTTTGAGACTTACATCAATCTCTGTACCTATTAGAAAGAATGAAGTAAATCTTATTGTCATTTCAATTGTCTTTTATTGAAGGTATGCATCAGAGGTATGCATCATATATGTCATGCTATCTAAGATTACAGCCTCTTCCTAAAGGGAGCAACCAAAATTTTGTGTAGCACAGAGGCAGCATCTCCTGTCTAATTTCTGCAGCTGCAGTCTTAAATATGTTAAATTAGAATATCGCTTGCTATATAACTAGGGTGGATGCTTTACATTAATTCTGAGAATAATCTGAGAACAGAAAATGTGTGAGGACACGAACAGCACACGCACAAAACAATGCCTAGCAGCTCTAAGCCTCTCTCGCCTTTGCAGTAGTTTCGCTTCACTTTCCATCACAGCAGAGTGTTGCGATCATTCCTAGTTTCTGTGCAGTTGATAAGACCCTGCTCAGTTCATTGCTGTTTGTCACAGGCGGCAAACACCATGTTCAGTGGACAAAGGCTTTGCATACTAATTTCAGCCTGTCTAAATGTTTCAAGCAGCAGCAGCAGCAGCCAGGTGTGGTCATGTCCTGAAGAGACTTTTAACAAGCTATCCCCCCAGTCACTCCTCCGCTTGCTGCTGCTCCCTATTATCAAATGCTAAATGTTTGTCCTCACGCGGAGATGAAGCGCAGCATTTAATTGGCTACTATGATCGATCAGGACAGCTTGTATTAAAGCGCATGAGCGGGGGGTTGGCAGAGCGCTTGTGATCTGCTCCTGTCAGGATCGCGCACCAAATTGCCAGGGAGCTGTTTTTATGAGGAAGGAGAGGGGGAAGAAAAGTTTCGCACGTTAATTGTGCAAAATTACAGTTTATCACAGCTTGGATCCTGTTTTGTTTTCCCTCACACTTTTTGTTAGTTATTGTGGCATTGTGTTCACTGAGGTATTTGCTGAGATCTAGAAACAACGGGACATTAGCAAGCTAATTTTTGGAGGCAAAAACCAAAAGTGTAGAGTCATTGTACTCAAACTGTGACAAATAATCTCACACTGCAGAGGGAAACAAAGTGGGTTAAAAACAAGTGGCCAGTCTTTAAACTATTACGATTGTTTGCATTGGAAAGTCATGATGGTAATGGCGCCTTTGGTTTTACCATTTTGACTGCCCTTGTTCCTGTCAGTGTCTTTGTAACTTTGTCACCAAGATTTCAGTGATTACCTTGGTGTCCAGTGTTACTGACAGGAACGATCCAGCTGCCTGTGTAATAGGAAATAAACATAAGCAATCCTATTTTAATTAGCTTTAATATTGAACAAAGAGAAGGAAAAAGATTTTAGTTTTCCTGTTTGGTATAGAGTCTACTTTTACCAGTGGAAATAGTGCATCATACTACTTTACTAGGAAACCATGCCACCATACTAGATGGTAGGGTATCCTACCATCTAGTATGCTTGTTTGTTTGCTGCTTGTTTGGATTTGAACACCAAAGGGTCAAATTGCTCTGTGAAATTTTACTCCTGGCATCTCAGAGAGTAATTATCTACTGAATTATGGGTCTTGTGAGATATAAGCAAATTAAATCATTATCAGAACCTCTGAAATCAATGTAAAATACTGCACTTAAAAATCTAATTTGCTATCAACACATTTTGATATGCAGGTGACTATATTATGAGCCAGAGCTGTCTAAATATGATAGACAAAGACATAATCGACAGACGTCAGCCTTAAGCAACTGTAAAATTAGTAAACCTCATGAACTGTGTTGATCATATAAAGGAAAACACTGGCCACCAGGTACTTTAACCCATCCTGTATGAGCCACATGGAGCCATCATCCATGGAGGTAGAGCAGGTCACCTACTAATCGATCCCCTCCACTCCAGTCTGCATGCTAAGTATCCTTGGGCAAGATACTAACCTCAAGTCTCTGCATCCATTGAGGTATGAATGTGTGTGAATATTTGACAGAAAGCATTTACATAGGAAAAGAACAGAAAAAAGTGTTTGTATGAAAGAGTGTGAATGGGTGAATGAGGCAAGATGTGTAAAAAGTGCTTTGAGTGTTCAGTTAAAGTAGAAAAGTGCCATAAAAGAACCAGTCCATTTACCATCATCCTGTGGGTCCAGCACCTGCAGGAGGAGTCACTGAGTTCCAGCACTTTGTGAATTGCAGTCAAAGACGCAGGCCTTGACCAAAACTTGTTGCAGGGACATGGGACATGATCTATCTTTTGGAGAAGGAATCTGTACTATTACATGAGTTTGAACGACACTGGCTAGACATAGTCAGGTTCATCTTCACACATGGCAACGATTCTGAAACAATCCTCCAAGGTTTCTATTCCACTTGGAATGCCTCACGGTGAGAGGAGAAGAGCAGGGATGATTGTACTTGCATCTCGTATGCGGAGGGTGCTTCCTTGTGCCTTCATGTTGTGGAATGGGTCCTGGCTATTGTTTGCGCTTGTACGGCAAACGGAGTATCTTACCTTCTTTGAGCCCTCATCTCCTATTCGAGGACTTTAGCGCTAAAAGCACGGTCCTTTCAGGTGGTGCAGGTGGTGATCGGGGCAAGGACTTTGTGAACATTGGTGCAGAGAATGCTGCATGTGTGGATGGATAAATGCTCTTAAAAAACGTAAAGGCTTAGTGTCTTTGCAGGTGCTGATGCTAATTAATGTGGGACTTAAAATACCCCCATCCCCACATAGACCCAGGAGCCATGGATTCAACATGATGTTAAAAACATTACTGTGATACTACGGTTCGTTCTAATGGGTTTGTATCGCAAAAGTTCTGCAGATTTGTCAGCTGCACAGTGAGAGGTGTTCAGATGGATTAGCATGTGGTGACTGTGGAGGCCACTGAACTCTTTGTCGTGTTCACGAAATCAGTTTGAGAAAACTTTTGCTTTGTGACATGGTGAACCATCATGCTGGAATCATCCGGCTTCTCTCCCATGACCTTTCTCATCAACAAAATCTGTTCCTTTAGAACTGACACACACACTGAATTGCTTGTTTTTTCACCATTCTGAGGAAACTGAAAATCCCAGGACATATGCATTTCCTGAAATACACAGACCAGCCTGTCTCGTCAGTTATGCCACTGAGAAAGTCACCATTTAGATATTTGACAGGAAAATAAACGGAAGCTCCCGATTTTATGCATCCTACCGCTGCTACATGATTGGCCAATTGAATTATTTTTGTATCTGCTTGATGGCGCGCCGCCGAACAAGTATCCAATGGATGCTTATGAGCTGCCACTAAGATGTGACAGAGTCATGATGAAACTTAAAGAGATTCGTGCGCTCATTGTCAGTGATATCCTGGCTTATGCTGGAGCGATGCAGAGGTTTCTGCTCATATGCCTCACTCTCTTAGCTGCTCTTGTAAGGAGGAACTGTGAAAGATTTGTAATCTTGACAACAAATCACTCACAGTAGGGGGTTTACAGTGTTTGCACATTACATGTCTGAAGTCTGGGTATTTTTTATTCCATTTGATTTATTTGCCCGCATGAGAACAATGCTATTTGACTTAACATGGCACTAAATCTCACATGCCATGCTCCAGGTGATCTGCTAGGAGGTTCATTAAGAATACAGACAGAATCAGGCCAACTACTTTGCAGCCAGTGACCAAAAAAAGTCTTCAGGCTGAAGGAATCCTGCTGGACTAATAATGATGTTTGATGTTTTTTCACACGTACTACCAACAAGTGTGCAGTGGAAAATATTTTTGGGCATCCTACTTTTAAATTTACTGTGAATTATGGATTGCAAAACTACCAAGGAAGTCAGTCTACGATATAAGCAGTTTTTTTTGCCCCGTGTGATTATTCTCTCATAAATGAGCAGCTGTAAAATAAAGAAAATAAGACAAAACTGGAAAGCAAACTTTATCCCTCTGTGAGAAGACTTGCGAGGTCGGCCCATGACTCCAAGCAGTGAGAGGTGTTGCTTTCAGAGGAAACTAGCTTACAATCACATGTACTAAAACTCATCTCCTCAAAATAGATTTAACTGCTCTCTACAATTGACTTTGCTCTGGTTCAGGTTATGCCTGCTGAAGTCTGTCTGTCCGCTTGCAAGGTTCATTTTTGTTCCCACAGCTGGAGTTCCTGCTGTGTTGTTGGAAACCCTGCATGCGCTCAAGCTTTGGCTTGTGAGCTCAGCAGCCCTCTGCCTCTCAGAACATTTGCCTCTGAAATGCAAAATAGCCTTTGTGGTATTTTGAAGAAGTTTGTAGTGCACTTTCAATTACCTTTTTGGAATGTTTTTCAAATGATTTTTGAGTTATTTTTTGCACAATTCGTACTACTTTGGATATCTTTGCAAATCTTAATAGCGAATATTCAGGTTTAAATGGAGCATAGGGTTAAATAGAAAACTCAGGTTGTGTTGGCATCAGCTACTTCCTTCATGCTTCACAGTTACTTGATCATTCACCAGCTAATTGGCAATCAGGTGACTAGGAACATGCAGGCGCGTTTGTGTAACTATCTAATTGTGACAAGTATCATGTATGAGGTTTCTGAGAGCTTCTTCAAAGAGCAGAGTTTTCTGCTTTTTCCTTATCTAACTGGATTTCACTAAGGAGACATCAATTGGAAGACTTGAACTCTAGCTATAGAAGCTATAGAACTCGATTAATAAGCTATTTGGCAATTACAGTCTGTTGATCCATCATAGCAGAACAGAGTCCCATCCATCCATCCATCCTCTTCCGCTTATCCCAGCTGTCATAGAGCAAGAGACAGGGTAGATCCTGGACATGTCACCAGTCTGTCGCAGGGTTGACACATAGAGACAGACAACCGTTCACACTCACATTCACACCTTTGGGCAATGAATCACCAATCGACCTAACCCCACCAACTTGAATGTATCTGGACTGTGGGGAAAGCCAGAGTACCTGGAGACAACCCATGCAAACTCCGCACAGAAAAGCCAGATGGTGAACCCAGCAATGCTATGAATTTTGACAGGACGCCCCAGAGTTCAGACACTGGTGGTGGTGAAGATAAAGATGGAGGGCTCTGAGAGACCAGGCTGAGTTGGAGCTGCAGAGATAGGTAGAAGATAATTATACATAACAGAGGCTGATTGGCTCGCAGAAGGAACGACTTGGCCAGAGTCATGACGACAGGATTGACTTTGACTGGGTTAGATAATATTCTAAATATAATTTTACTACCATACAAAAAAAAAAAATCATTTATCAAACAATTTTCTAAAAATGGGTTAACAATAATAATAATAATAATAATGTATTTCCTCTTACTGGAATGATTATTACACTGGTCCCACTTCTGTAGCACAGGAAAAAATTTAACAATAATCATATAATTGCCTTAATTAATTTCAGGTGGAATAATGTTCTCCGTTATGTTAATGGATGTTATGAAAAATCTCAAAGTGCTTGTTTTTCTGTATTGCTGTAGTTACTACAGGTACCATAGATGCAGTAGGTGCTAGATAGTGGTGATAGCAGTTGTACATGCAATGTATAATTTCTGTAAAAGTCCACTGACCAAAAAGTAGTGTGCAAATGTTGTCAAACTAAACTAGGAAATGCCTCAAACACAGACATTGAATCAGTACACAGAAGTGAAAAAGTCAAAGTGTTTTTTCTTCTTTGGTGATTGCAGTCAGTGCAGCTCCCTCCACACAAAGCTCACATGGGTTAATGTTATCTTGCTTAAGGTAATGTAGCGATAGCTTTCAACATGAGCATGTAATGTTTGTGGGGCACCATCATAACTGTGTCTATCAAAAGACATGAGTGCATGTGTTAGAATGCTGGGTGTTTGGGATGTGATATGCCTTTTATGTCAACAATTATGGAAATTCTGTAATGCTGGTCCGGACTTCACAGTTTTATACCCCCACTGTCTCTTGGGTGCAATGAAACCTGAAACAGGGGGGTGGATACTTTTACTTTCTGGTACATAGGCTAGGATTTTTTCTTACATACTTAGACCTCAGAGGGTTACCCCAGACTGTAGAAGCCCCTCACCAAAACAAACCCAACACAGCTGTTATCTGAAATCAAATATTAGGCATTCTGAAAAAAACTATAGTTTATAAGTCAACAAATAAGATTATAGAAAGAAGAAGAAATAAGAATACTCCTGTTTCTAGTGGGAAATAGAAATCTGGACTGCATATTTTATTTATTTCCACTCTGACACAGAGAGGGACTTGGCTGGGTGATGTTCAGCTGCTCATTCAGTGTTGCTTTGAAGCCACTCAATGCCTCGGAGAAGTGTGTGGCCTGCGTGACCTGACATCGCCCTGTGTGTTGCACCGGCTGTAAAAGCAGAAGACAGCACCGAAGCCCTGGAACTCACATGTTTCACTAAAAGAGTCTGAATCCCCACACCCACCCCACTCAGTAAGGTTGAGTCCAAGTGGACTCACGGTCAAACAGGTTTGTAGAGCAGAAGAAAATTCAAAATCATGGTGTTAAACTTTTAAAAAATATTGCCTGAGCATCCTTAAATCATGTGAATAAAATCACTTTTTAGCCTCGCTTAGAGCAGGGGTCTCCGACCTTTTTTCTTCTGTGAGCTACTTTTACACAGTAAATAAGTATCAGACCTACTCATTCTTAGCAAAATATTATTTATATAGCCAATTTCAAGAGTACCAAGAGCACATATTGTGTATAAAACTTTCATTGACAAGTATCTGACCGTTGTATTTGTTGTACTTCAGAATGGTGGAAATGAACATGAACATATAGAGATCATGCACAAAAAATTGAATAGCATAGATATGCTGTACTCCTGAAGAACACCTCAAAAATGTGTTACAGTCAGATAATCAAAAAAATCAACAGCATGTGATCCAGCATATCTGAAGGACTTGAGCTTCTCTAAATTCACAGTTTGTCAAAACAAATAAACAACAAAAAGTACAAATTTCTGAGCTCATAAATTCAGCATCTTTTTATAACATTCATGAGTTTCACAGTTTCTGTCAGTGAGAAGACTGGCACTGCATAGACTCAACCAGAGAGCTCTATGCAGCCACTGAGGTTCACTCTGATGGAGTCATTTAAATGTTCATCTGTGAGGCTGTTTCTGTACTTTGATTTTATAACATTCATGTCAGAAAAGGCAGATTCACACAGATATGTCGACCCAAACAAAGCAGCTACATTTATAGCAGCCTGATGAAGAATTGTGTAGTTGTCTGGCTCTACCAAACTCCAGAACTGCTGGGAATGTTGCTGAGATTTAAGCTGGACATCATTTTGGAGATTTATTATTTCCATCTCCGTCTCCACGGGATCAACACTGAAAAGCTGAGCCATCTGTCCTGACAACTCACTGATGTCAACATCTAGGAAGGGGTTAGTAATGCTGTCACAGAGGGCTCCGGTTTCTCAAAGTCACAGAATCAGTCTGAAAACTTCTGTCCCAGCTTGGACAGAAGATCACAGAATTTGTGTCCCTTAAAAACATTTTCTGCCCCTGAGTGGGACTCTAGCATCTTTGCAACTGAGGTGCAGCGCTGAAGTCTTTTGTTTTGTATCTGCTGGATATAAAATGAGAGCTTAGCTGTGAACGCCTTCAGAGCACTGATCATTTCACACACTGTTTTGTCTCTACCCTGCAACTGCTGGTTAATTTTTTCAGTCACATCCAATAGGAAAGCCAGATCCAAGAGCCACTCAGCATCACTTAGAATTGTGGTATCCTCTCCTCTACTTTCCATGAATGCCTTGATCTCACCCAGCAAGGAAAAAAAGCTTTCCAGTATCTTACCTCTGCTCAACCACCTGACTTCAGTGTGAAGGGGGAAATCTCCATATTCCGCAGAACATTCCTCTGGAAAAAGCCTGAAGCTCCGGTTGGCCTTTGCACGAATGGAGTTAATGATTTTAACAGCAGGTATCATAACATGATCAAACCCCATGACTTTTGCACAAATATCCTGCTGACGGATGATGCAGTGATAGTTCAAAAATTTAGGAAAGTCTGAGTCCAATTTGCAATGTGCAATAAATCCCGAGTGACGTCCTGTCATGGCTGGTGCTCCATCAGTTTTAACAGAAACCAGTTTTTCAATGGGAATCTTTTTTTCCAACAAGTACCCCTCCACTGCATTGTAAATGTCAACTCCCTTGGTGGTGGTTTTCAGTGGCAGTAATTTCAAAAACTCCTCTTTCATAGAAAAGTAATCGAACACCATGCGTATGAAAACAGCTAGCTGTGCCGTACCACTGTAGTCCACAGACTCATTGCACTGAAGTGAATACCAGGAGCATCTGTTCAGGTCCAAATCCAGCTGTCTCTCCGCATCCACTGACAGTGCACAAACCTTCCGTGCTACAGTGTTCGAGCCAAGCTGGACATTAACTATGGGAGAAAGAATCTCAGTCTTATTTTTATGCTCCAGGGACAATGATTCTGCCACAGCGATCATTGCTTATTTAATGATCCCGCCATCGGTGAAGAGTTTTTTGTGCTTGGGCAGGATGCGCACCACTTTAAATGATGCCTCGGTTGATGCGCTAGCCTTCTTCATCTGTTTAGTGAACAGACATTGTTGTTTTTGAAGGATAGTTTTCAGCTCTTTTAGCTTTTCTTTGCAGAGGTTGCTTCCCGCTGGAAAGTCCTGGGAGAAGTTGCTTTGAACTTTGGTGAAATGCCGCTCCACGTTGCATTTTTTCCTGACAGCAAGGCTCGCGCCATAGATCAAACACACACACACTTGTTCACATTTGTGAAAAAAAAGTCAGTTTCTCACTCCTCGTGGAAATAATACATTTTTGCCTCTCACTGGCATGACCTCTGCTGCTTTCATTGTTGCTAATAGACTGGCGCCTCGTCTGCCTGCTAATTCCGCATGGCGTTTAATCTTAATACCTCCGTCTTCCCTGCTCCAGTTGCAGACAGGAGCCCCGCTGAAAGCCCTACAGCAGAGCTACTGAAAAGGAGAACCCTGGCTTAAAGCCTTTTGTTTCTAAGGTCACTTAGTTTGTCACTTTGGTTCAAAGTATCTAAATACTGGATAGTAGGACTGGGCGATATATCGAGATTTTAAATATATCGATATATTTTTAGACGAGATATGAGATGTGACAATATCGTTTATATCGATATAGTCTATGTTACGTTATAATTATACTTGTGGAACTGCAAGTTTCCCTCTCTTTCGTCCACTTTTGTCTCTACGCAAAGTTACTCTGCCTCGCCTCTCTCCTTCACTGAACACAACTCCCCCTCCCCCATCGCTTCACCTGCAGGCAACGACAAGATGGACACGGCAGCTATCAAAGAGGAGCTGGTCGGTAAAAAGAAAACATTTGGAGATTACTATTTTAGTGCTGCAGCGTTACTCTCGTTAAAATGACGTTAACGCCATAACTGCATTGACGGGGCAAATCTCCGTTAACAAGTTACCGCGGATCGCCCCGTGCGTGGGGCTGCACGGCGTCAACACGTTAGCGTTGCGGTTAGCGTTAGCAGTTAGCTCGTTAACGCCGTGCAGCTAGCGCTACTAGTATTTTCACCATTTACAACAGCGCCATAAAGTGCAAAATGAAGAGCGTGTGAAACTGCGTGCTGTA
>VUQG01043838.1:36862-52555 GCA_015106755.1 Etia nguti | reverse complement strand
TATGCGGGAAAAAAAAAAAAAAAAAAAAAAAATCTGTCTTCCAATATCACAAAAAGCTCAAGTTTACTTCCCAAGAAGCCAAACTGTTAATTTACCTGTTTTCAACTGATATTAAATTCTTGACATTAATGCACAAAATAATTGTTTGTAATCAAAGCTAAACTTTTAATGTATCAAGACTTATACACTGCAAATTGTTTTCAACAGGACTGTGTGCGTAATGTTTGATCAAAATGTTTTTTAGTGTCTGAGAAAGATAAACAAACTAATTAATATCTCTTAGCACAGTTTAAATACATTTTTTAATATACTGACTCTTGGATAAAAGTATGTGACATCGTTTTTCTTTCCACAATAGAAGGAGCAAAAACTAAATTAAACAAATCAATCATAAGACATATACCTTATCTTTAAATGTCATAAGTATAGCACATTTGCTTCTTTCTTTAACTCAAGAAGAGCAAATGTGACAGCGAGTGACCATGTGACTCCATGATGACTGTTCTCGAAGTTTAATTGTTGAGGAAATGTTGCAGCAACGAGAAACCTGAACCACATAACATGGTGAGCTAACATAATTGCTGTGTTAGCTGGTTTTCTCTTTGGTTGTACAGGATTTCTCAATTTCAACAATGGTTCCACATTTTACGGAAAGGGACAGTTGGAGATTTTGACATCTTGCTGATGTGAATGAATTCTGCCTGACTTCTGATCATTTTAATTGTTAATGCAGTGCTAGCTTAGCTTGGCAGAAAGACTGGAAAATGGTGGAATGTGACAAAATCCACCTACCTAACCTAAACATGTTGCATTCGTTAAAGTGATATTATATTTGACTGGGAAAGCTGTTAACATGTGGCACCAAATAAATAAATGTCTTAGCACATTTTCTCGAAGAACGGGTTTTCGATGAAGGTTTGTAAGGGAAAACAAAAATATGTCAAATATCATTGGGGCTTACCTGAACAGACCACTCCTGCATCTTCATTGTGGCCACAGTTATTTACCCCAAATTGTTTGTGCTGACACTGAAGGATGGAAGACTCATGCCCAATACACTGTACGTCATCCAACCAGATTTCATCCTTTCCCTGTCCAAAGAAGGCGTCTTTTTTGGCCTCCACAGCTGTCCCGCAGCTTAGCTCTCGACACACCACCTCAGCGTTAGCAATGCTCCACTGATCGTGACAGACAGTTCCCCAGCTGCCCTCGTGGAAGACCTCCACTCTGCCAGAGCAACGCGACGGTCCGACCAGCCTAATTTTCTCACATTCTTGATGTGAGAAAAACAAAACCAAAAGGATGCACGTGTCGCCTTGTCCTCAACCACATTTCACAATTTTTATTTTTTTAATGAAAGAAATCAAAGTATCTGAATATTCATGGTTACTTACTGACCTGTGAACTGCAGGAAACTCAAGAGGCCTGCAGCAGAAATATATATCGCAAATGATCTGATTAAGCCTGACGGCCCAGAGATTTAGATATAAAACGGCATTCTTCAATTAAAAGCCTACACTGCAGTCAATAATTTGTCAAATATTTTACAAATCAGGAACATAAGAGGGTCCCAGATATTTTCAAATTCATCCAGTAAACAATGTTTAACACTTTCAGTCATCAAATAATATTGTGACATAAATACTGAAACTCGCACTTCTCACTCAGTCTCCACTCAAGAAAAAAACATGTCCACCTAAAGTCAAACTGAGACAAAAAACCTTCAGTAACTCACCAAGACACAAGTGAAAAATAAAATGTCGTTTTTCATCCAAAATGAGGATCATATTGCGTCTTCAGTGTGGGTCAGTCACTGTAAAATAATACCATAATACCTTAGTCATTTTGTTTCACCAAAAGGTGCTCATATAGACCTCTTACCTTTTTAAATCTGCTAAGAGTGCTGCGCTAACAGAAGGAACTCAGAATCTTTAATAAAAACGTTCTCATGTTCCCCAAGAACAGATCCAGTACCTATTTTAAATAAAAAAGTCCACCTGTATTGGACTGCAACCTGGACACATGTTGACATTTTGATCAATCATTAAAGATGAGACGAGGAGAGGGGATTTATCTTTTTTCCACAAAGCCTACATTTCAATTTGAAATATTTACAAGAAAAAGAAAACATTTTATTTAACTTAACAATGGAAGAAGATTGAGGTCATTTTCGTAGAAAATGGGGCCATGAGTTTTTTTTCAGAATTCATGCTTTTTTTCTCAGAAGAGGATGTTCCTATGAAAGTCTAGCAGAGATCCTGTATGAATAATATGACCACTTCTGCTTTTCCTCTTGTTACATGTCAGGAAGAAAGAAAGGCCTTTGAAAGAAAGCTGCTATACCCTTTTATGGGCTTTAGATGGTTTACCCTTATGTATTTGTGTAACAGTAAAATTGAAAATAACTTATTGTGACATTTGGCAAATCAGACCATTTATTCTTCTTCCAGTAAGCATATGTCTGCATATGAAACTATGCTGTATTTCCTTATGTTTCTATATTTTACACTTGTTTAACACGCAGTGATACCACACTTCAAAACTGAGCTTGTTCAATAGGCTGAGATTTTGTCCATGTTGACATGACAGCATCACACTTTTGCTGCAGATTTGTTGGCTGCACAGCCACGATGGGAATCTCCCATTGCACCGCATCCTAAAAGTGCACTACTGGACTGAGATTTGGTGACTGTGGAGGGCATTTAAGGACAGTGAACTCAGTGTCTTGTTCAAGAAACCAGTTTGAGATGGTTTGTGCTTTGAGGAATGGTGCTTTGTCCTGCTGGAAACAGCCATCAGTACACATGGGCACAATGTGGGATGGACCCTGTCAACAACATTACTCAGGCAGGCTGTGGTGTTCAACTGATCTTCTACCGATGTGGTACTACACCCAAAAGTGTCTGGCCCTACCCCTTGACACAATCAAAGCCACTTAAATCACCTTTCTTCCCCATTCTGATGCTCAGTTTGAACTTAAGGAGGTCGTCTTGGCCATGTCTACCCTACTAAATGCACTGAATTGCTGCCATTTGATTGGTTGATTAGATCTTTGAGTGAATGAACAATTGAACAGGTGTACTTTATGAAGTGGCTGGTAAGTATATTTGACTTGCGTGTTAAAGAGTCTTATTACTTCAGAGGCCAGAGGGTCTGAACATTATGAAAACAATTACTGGCCCGTTGTATTAAATATTGCCTTTTTTTCTATCATTATTGAATATCAGTAACAGAACTAGAAAGTAGAATTAGAGAATACTTATGCTTGTAATGGACAACCAGTTAAGCACATATTGACATCTGGGTAAATCATTGCAGGATTTTAAATTCTCTGATGGGAAATTAGATCACATCTTTATTTGAACAAGAAGGCAACACGCATGACCTGATAAACAGGGTGATTATGTCACAAGCAGGATAATAGTCTAACAAGTAGATAGCCATAGAAATAGTGCCATTGCATTGCTAGGAGCACGGTTATCAGTTCATGTGCAGCTGTTGTGACCTTATGTTCTTGATTTAAAGCAGTACATTTCTAAACTTAGTGGCATTAGTAAGTGTTTACTTTAATGCATCACTTCTCATGAACCACTAAATTATTTTGACCAACCTTTATTTAAACATTGTATTAAGATTATTAAAATTGTGTCTAAGCACTTAAGATGTACTTGTTTGAGTTAGCTTGATAACTGTGTTCGTCTCTGCAAGATATAGTGTGAGGGTAAACGATGATGCTGTTTTGTTTAATTTTTTTCTACCAAATTTCTAAACTAATCATTGATGTAAAATGAAAATTGGTGTGAATTTCAGAGAAAAAGATGCAAAAGACATCCTGGCAATTCTTCTTGACTTTAAGGCTGAAATGATAAAATCAGGGTTTGTAATGTTAAAGCAACAGAGCTCCAATGAAGCTCAAGTACAATAAAATGTGATGCAGGCTTAAATCATTCATTATAAAGTTCTCGGCAGAGCAATTTATTGCTGTAAGTAGACTTTAGAGATGCATAGGGCCCCCACAGCCACTAGGGGGCAATTTTTGAGCCACTTCACTAAAAAGCCAGGAAGTGGTGTGGTCACAGTTTAATGTGGCTCCTTTAAAAATACAGCATCACTCTTCATGTGAATTTGCTCTGATTATCCACACATCATAGTAGATACTTATTTATTGTATTTTATGCTGTTTTGTTTTCTACTCATCTCATGTTGTTGTTTCCATATTGATGTGAGAGCTGGTTAAATGCATTTATTACATTTTGTTTTAGTTGGTAGGGGAGATTATATTTTATGTTATTATGTTTTCTGTTGAAAAAATGTATTTCCTAAAATTAAAATAAACATTTCTGAGGAAAATTATGCATCTGTTGCATTTATGGACTATTATTTACCTTTTATCATTTTTAACGTTTTTTTTTTTTTAAGGTTTAAAGTGCTTGGGTTTGCTTGTTTTCCTCTAAACATTTAAAGAAAAAAAAATTCCAGGAAGATCAAAATCCACCGTTTCTGAGGAGGATCAATGTTTACACTGTGAAAATGTCCAATGGGAAATGTTGAATGACATTAAGAAGTACCCCATATGAAGACTTTATCTAACGACATGAATAAATGCGGTTCTGCCCTTGAGATGTATTTGTCTGAATTGTGTCTGTGGGTCATAAAACGTGTTTTTCGGCTGTATTTGCGGACATGAATAATATCTAGGATGCAACTTGTAGTTTCAGCTGTAAACTGAAGCTACAACAGGCAGCTCATCTGGCGCCACAGTGAGGCGCAGATTGGGGCCTGGTGGTGTTAAATTCACGTCGCGGGCTTATGACGTCCTCTTTACTCGCTGCTCCACTGCAGGAAAGGTGTGTTCCCACAACTCCTGACACAATCTTCTGGATTAATCAAACATCCTAAGTTGTACATTTATAAGAGTGGGTGCTTAACAATGGATAATAACTTTTATATCACATTTCTTCTTCATTGCAGAACTTTTAGTTCACCATCCATCGCAAATCTACAATGGCCGAGGAAGGGTGAGCAGGACGTTTGTTTCTATCATGACTTGATGATAAAAGTTGTTTAAACGAGCCGTAGTTAAACTATATCTAAAATTTGTTAAGGAGAGGATAGTGACCTTGTAAACATAAGCTTTTTGGTAAAAGTGTGCTTTACAGCGGTAAAGAGAATATTTCATATGAGAGAAGTGGCTAGCTTAGCAGGGATACAGGTTCAGTTATGCTACCGGCACGCATGTAGCAATTTACAATAAAATTGAATTGAATAGCCGTTTATTGTCATTGTACATGTACAACGCAATTGTGCGGGAATAAAATATAAATGGTCGACAGCCGGAATAAATGGCAAACAGGAGAAATGATTACAAGCAAGAGAAATGTGTACAAAAACAAGAAAAAGGCACACAATAGAAAGCTCACAAATGAGGCATGTCCATAGTCTGGTCCAGGGGTCAATGTTTAACAGGTTTATACACTCACACAATAGTAAATCTAGTTTAATATGAACATGAGATACTGATATGCAGCAGCTCCACTGATGTTTACGGTAATCTAATCACCTTGATCTTTGTTATATTGCTCTTCATATGTGAATAAAGTTGAGGGGTTTAGAAGTACTAGTCCTGCCCTTGGTGTGACTGTGTATGAAAAATATATATGGAGTCTTAAACAGGCATGTTTTTCAGTAACCTGAAGTCTTATCGCAGATCTGAAGTATTCAAAGGCTTTGATATGTTAGCAGTAACTTAACCTAGTGACAGGCTGCATTTATATTAGTCCAGTTTAGATGCAAGGAGGCATGCATAAACCTTTTGTAGATAAGGGTTATAAGTTTTTTTTAGTCTGGAAATTATTCTGAATTTGCATTATTTTATTTTTTTCCAGCTGAGCTTTTGTGCATGACTGATGATTCCATCTTTTGTCGGATACCCCTTCACTCAACAATGAGTGAGACGCTCGCCGCTCTGACATGCCAAAAGCTCAGCTGAAGAGAAAACAATTTATTGTGCTCATTTTCATCAAAATTTTAAGATTGTTTTCATCTTCCTTTCAACAGCAGTCCTGCCGGAGGTGTGATGGATGTCAACACCGCTCTCCCTGAAGTGCTCAAGACCGCACTCATCCACGATGGCCTGGCCCGCGGTATCCGTGAGGCTGCCAAAGCTCTGGACAAGTAAGTCTTAAACCTTTAGAGAGCTTTAACTTCTCAGGTGTATTTGAGCCATACTATCAATTTGATGTGTTAATGGTATAATGTAGGAGTCTTCATTGTGAGTTCATTCCCCCCCCCCGTCTGTTCTTTCATAGACGTCAGGCCCATCTCTGCGTCCTTGCTGCCAACTGCGACGAGCCCATGTACGTCAAGCTGGTGGAGGCCCTCTGCGCAGAGCATCAGATCAATCTCATCAAGGTACTGAGTCTGCTCGGGATTGGTTTGATGTTCATGGACAGTTGGACTGCTTTCTTATTTTATTTTTTTAACCAGTTGCATAAAGAGAATGTAGCACTGCTGTATCGCTGATGATAATTTGGCTCCCTCTACTGAACACTGTGAGGAGATTGCCAATCGTTACCCAATTTCTGTCTGAGATACAGTTGAGCCTGAACCATACTGCACTTTTCTCCTCCTGCTTATTATTATTTTTACTATATTGAGTTAAATTCGTTCATGAAGATGAAATGACCTTTTAAACTCTGTTGGCAGGTTGATGACAACAAGAAGCTTGGTGAGTGGGTTGGTCTGTGCAAGATCGACCGCGAGGGTAAACCACGCAAGGTGGTGGGCTGCAGCTGCGTCGTTGTTAAGGTAATTATGCTGATTTCTTTCTTTGGCAAGTCTGAATCCACTTGATTAGCCTTTTGATCTATATAGGAAACCTTAAATGGAAATTCATTGAGATCCCTCTAACATAACGGGGAAAGAAACAAGAGTTGTGAGTTAAGACTATATTTGCCAGTCAAGTGCAGTTGCTGTGCCTCATGCCATGCAGCTGTTTAACTCCTGGCTAGAGAGGAGCCAGCGTACAAGCCCCGTCATCTGCCTGTGGTGTCTGGGGTCCCTAAGGATGGCTACATGGAGTAGCAAATGACAGTAAGCAAAAAAGGTGCTATAAAGGCAATCCAGGCAATTCCTCTTCCCTTTTAATGATGTAACAAGCTGATCGCCTCCACGCTGCATTGATGCCATCATTTATGACAAAGACCGAACCAAGTAGTGTTTAAATAAAGCTGGACATGTGTTTATTGTAGCTCGTTGTGTTTCCCTCGCATAATAAACCTGCGTTTATTTCCAAATGGTTGTTTTATTGTTTGTAGGCATATGTCTGTGATGTTGGGCTCAGTTAATCTCAATTTTATTTACCCCTCCCCCCCTACAGGATTATGGCAAGGAGTCCCAGGCCAAGGATGTGATTGAGGAGTACTTCAAGTCCAAGAAATGAAGTGTCAATAAAACGATGAAATGAAGCTCTTGTGTGTTATTGATTTGTTGCTTGGTTGGATATTGAGCATTATTTCACTGTGTACCACTCTTGTGGATTAGTGCATCATTTCATGAGCTCATTCTCCAAATTGCGAATTTCAGATTTTTTAAAAGTTTGAATAAGCTCTTTGCCCTCTGGATATCATTTTTACTGCTTAGCCAGAAAACATTGATGGGGTATTGTTATCACCCTGCTGGGCAAGCGGCATGGATCCCCGAATCTGTGAATGTGAACGAGTGAAATTTGAACCGTGCAATGCGCAGTTTTTTGAAATTCACACCATAGGAGCATCTACTAAAAGTTCAAATCATAGTGACCTTAACTTGACCTCAAGTTAAGGTCACTATGATTTAGGCTCTATGTAGCGTAGCTGTCTGTGTTAGCTGGTTTGACAAAAACTGAAAAGCCAGTCAGATAATGAATATTGTTGAAGCTTTCAAAAACGTCCTTCTATCCTTTGGTTGGAGCCTGTGTTTTGTTTTTCTTAACTAAAGCCTCCTGGATGAGTTGAAAGGGCTTCTTTTCAAGCAGGATATCCATCCTTTAAAAACTTATGTAATTTATTGTTATATTGGTTATAGTTTAACACTGAATGCCTCCCAATTTATTACATTGGACATTAGAGCTTTGAAATGTTAAAACTAACAAATGTCAAATGAATGCACTTAAATGGAACATTATACAAGAAAGAATATAAAAGAAGAACTTTTACCTAATTGGAGAGAAATGAAATATTTGAGATGAATACCATTGAAGTAATTGGTTTTCTAGATTGTTCTATTTGCTATAGTACAAGTGCCAAAAAATGACATGAAAACCACCAAGTCTAATAACAGCGCTTCTGTATTAGGTTGTTTTTTTGTTTTTTTTAGATAAACTGATGCATGTAAAATCTTTTAGCAAGAGAAGCCTACCATTTACCTTGTGCAGCTTGGCAGGTTTGCATACATATGTTTCCTCAGGTTACAATCTAGTACATCAAAAAAACAGAATATCATGAGTTTGTTGCATAATTTAATTCAATTCACAAAGGTAAACTTTATTTTTTTTTATCAAGTGTGACTTGAAATATTTCAAGCCTTTTATTTTGGGTTTAATTATAACTCAAGAAAATCACACATCAAGCCTGATTATTAGAATATTTCCTAAGATCATTTATAATACAGAAAGCTTCATTTAAATGCAACTCAATGGAGTCTGCTTTTGCCACAAATTACTGTATCAGTTTGTGGCATCGCTGAGTTGATAATCAAAGTCCTGTTTGCTTTGACAGCAGCCTTCAGATCGTCTGCATTTTTGGGTCAGCTATTTTTCATCTTCCCCTCAACTTTAGCAACTCTACAAAGAACACATGAGGTTCGTGTTTGATTCAGTTGGGAAGCCATTAGGCTTGGTGCTGCAGGCAGGAGCTAGGTCTTGCTGGAAGAGGAAATTGGCATCTCTATAAAGATTGTGAGCAAATGGATGCATGAAGTGCTCTAAAATCTCCTGGTAAATAGTTGTATTGACTTTGGACTTGATGAAACATAATGGACCGACTACCATCAACACTAGTAGTTGACGTGAAAATCCAAATCATCAGACTGAAAGAACTTGACTGGGTGCATCTCCGCCCTTCCTCCAGACTCGGGGACCTTAATTTTCAAATGAAATCCAAAATTTACTTTATTCTGAAAAGATGACTTGAGACCGCTGAGCAGCAGTCCACTTTTCCTCTTCAGCTCAGGTAAGATGCTCCTCGCGTTTCTGGTTGAGCAGTGGTCTGACATGAGGAATGTGACATTTGTAGCCTCTTTCCTGAAGACATCTGATGGCTCCTGATGCACTGCCACCAGCCTCGGTCCACTCCTTGTGCTCGCCCAAGTTGTTGACAATCCCCTCAAGGCAGCGGGCATCCCCATTGCTTGTGCGCCTTTTGCTTTGAAAACTTTCCTTTTAAAGTCAGCTTTCCATGAATATGCGTTGATACAGCGCTGTGAACAACCAGCCTTTTCAACAAAGACCTTCTGTGGCTTACCCTCCTTATGGAAGGTGTTAATGATCATGACCTGGAGAACTGTCAAGTCAGCAGTCTTCCTTAAGACCGTGGTTATGGGAGCAAAAGAAAGAGCGTCTATACGGCTTGAAATCAAGTATTCTGATACTTTTATGAGCTATAAACCATAATAAAATTAAAACAAAGGCTTAAAATTCTTCAATATAATGGATATTGAATATGGGTTACAATTCTGAATTTAGAAAAAATACATCAAAATATTATATTGTTTGTCATCTCTCTAAGTACGTAAGCAGAAGAGGAAATGGTACCTGTGTGGTGTATGGTTTTTTGTTTTGTTTTTTTACAGCCCATTTAAGCTAAAACTGAAAATAACCTTAAGAGGAGTTAGGTATGCAGTATAAGGTTCAATGGCAATCTATCCAGGTAGAGCACAATAGGGATGTTAAACTCTGGCTTTAGGCTCAGTGTGCTCACTAACAGATTGTTCTCCCTTCTTATTATAGCCCTGTCATTCTCTGACTTTAGTTTCGGAGTATTACAGGTTGTGTTAAGGATCTTGTTTCTTTTATAAAAGAAGATGCATAGGTCATGTGGATACGTTTTCTCCTTTATATCTACATACATAGACATTTCTGAATAAAGAAAAGACATTCAAACACATTAAGGCACAACACATCATGACGCACATCTTCAAGCCCCACCCACCAGAAAGAAAACAAAATACAAAAACCAGAAGGAAAAAAAAAAGAGCCTCAAAATTTCCAATTATTTGACCAAAAGAAAAACAACCCAAAAACCCTACCACTGTCATGTAAGTTTATTGTAAATAATTTACACAAATTTCTACCACAGACTGCATTCTTTTGTTGTGATTATTATACCACCGGGAACAAAACCCTTACAAAAAAAGCTGTTATCCCAGTATACATGATATGGTCTGTACAGAGAAGCCTTCAAATTAATGCATAGCCAATGATCTTTCCCCCCAAGTGATGCCACAAGTCCTCATTTCCACCTGGGTGCTCTGACCACAAACTAGATCTCAAGGAAAAAAAATATCTTCCCAGTCCAAGGAAGGTCTTAAGCCTCGACAGTTTTAGCCTGCTACAGCTGCAAGAACAGCAGACTGGATTTTCAGAGGTCTGTCCCCAGCATCAGGACCAGGGGGGCTGAGCAAGGATGTGTCGGATAGCCTTTTCCTAATCCCACTTTCCTCTTCTTTACCTCCTTTAACCTCTTAAGACCATTACGAGTTTGTAAATCCAGACATTCAAAAAACAAGACAGGAAACGAAAGTAATCACAGAAACACTTGCAGTGTTGTGTGTTCTTAAATAGTTATACAAAAGAAAGGGGCTGCCTGGCTGACCGTGTCCATGTGACAATGCAATGAGTCCATATTGCTATAATAGTTACAGGTACTCAAACTCCAGTGCTTGGTGTAATGCCAGCAGGTCAGAGTGACTTGATATCCTCCAGAAAGGCATGTTGTGCTGCGGAGTGGACACACATCATTAAAATCAGACGTACAATTATCACTGTTGCTGACCACCACCGCCTAAACACATGCAAGCTACACTACCGTAGCTTGTAGCCGCACTGCAAACAAAAATCCATGCATTTCTAAGGCTTTAAGACAAAGGGTGGCATTTTGGGAATTATGCTTATCCTTCTTTTCAGAAGGTTACATCAGATGACACAATTTATATCACTCATCTCTCCCCTCTTGGTGAAGCTACAGCCAGCGGTTTGTCAGTTTAGCTTAGCATAAAATTTTTAAAAAATAGCTCCCTTGGCCTTAAAAAAAGGCAAAAAAAATCTACAAAGGGCAATACTCAGTATCACTAACTTAATTGTAACATATATATGTATCAGCAATAATATGTACAAAGAACTTTAAAAAATGTATGAAGGATAACAAGATTTGTGCTGACTGACGGTAGCCTGTACTTTGAATTTGTAGGTAAACACTCATATAACCCATAGAAAATCCCTGCAGCTTTTGACTTTTGTTTTCGTTATAATTAAATCAAAAAAATATGACTAAATTGGTAAGCTGTAAAGACGGTAAGAAATGTTGTTTAATTTTCAAAACACCAGTTTCCCGAATATTTCCAGCCTTTATGCTAAGCTAATTTAACTTTTTGCTGACTGTAGCTTGAAGTCAATAGTTTCCTAAAGAGGTTTAACAGTGGTGCCAAAATTGTATGTGGGATGTTTTTACACCCTGTTCTACATTTTATTATGTTTTAGACTAATCTTAAAATGAATTTATTTTTTTTCTAAACACAATCTGCACATAATACTCCACAATAACAAAACAGAGTTTTCAGAGTCCTGTGATACTGTATTGAAATTAGACAGAAATATTGTCTTCATGCGTAACCCCAAAAACTGTTGGGACCATTTGTGAAATGTGAATAAAAACAGAATGCAATGATTTGCAAATCTCATAAACCCATATTTTAATAAACATATTAAACTGAGAAAATGTACCATTTTATAAAAAATATTGGCTTATTTGAAGTTGATGGCAGCAAAATATCAAAAAAAAAAGTTTGGATGGGGACAAGAAAAGCCTAGAAGTGGTGCTAAAAACAAATAGCTAGATGAAGAGTTTACTACTTAGATGAAGAGTTTACTACTTAGATGATTGGGTATGAAAAGAGCATCAGGTTGAACTCAATTTTATTTATAAAGCGCCAAATCACAACAACAGTTGCCTCAAGGTGCTTTATATTGCAAGGTAAAGACCTTACAATATTTAATATGTGCATTGAAGGAGATATCCTGGTCAAAAACGACTCCAAGACTCATCCCAGTGTTACTGGAGGCCAAGGTAAAGCCATCCAGAGTAAGCATCTGGTTAGGTACTGTATCTTTAAGATTTTTAGTACAATAACCTCAGTTTTATTTAAATTTAGAAGCAGAAAACCTGAGGTCATCCAGGTCTTTATGTCTTTAAGACATGGTCAGAGTCTTAAAGACATAAAGACTGCCCATGGGCAGAGGTTCACCAATCTACAAAAAATGTTTCTCAGTAAATAATGGTGAAGACTTTGAATATATCATCATCATCATCATCCAAAAACTGAAATCTTCTCTGAGCTAGAGCTCATTTAAAACAGGCTGTGGAAGTGGAAAACTGTTCTGCAGTCAGATGAATCCAAATTTTGGTAACATGGACTAAAGAAAGCCTGCATTTCTGATGCTGTGACACTGGACTGTGTGAATGGAGCAACATTCCTTTTCCAAAAGTCCAGCATCTGGTCTCCTTAGTTCCCAGACATTTACAGACTGTTGTTAAAAGAAAAGGGGATGCTACAGAGGTAAACATGACCCCTGTGTTGTGAATAAAATACGTGTTGATGTGATTTGCAAATTACTGTATTGCTTAAACTGATGACCCAGTGCCAAATAAGTGGCAGAAGATGGATGGATGGATGATAATTAATCTGTTGTTATGACACTCACAGTTGTGGTGCATCCTACTTTTATTAAATGTCCTCCTTGTTTCAGCCAAACTCAGTAACTGGGACAGAGGCCATGTAACTAAGAACCCAGTAGCCACTATGAATAAAATCCTTTGTGGGGATGGGAGAAACATTCATTTAGACAGTAATCCAATGAAATGATGAAGACAGACGAACGGAGGAAACCAGGCACTGAGCATCACCTCATTAATTCCAATCCTACAGTCAAAGACGGTGGTGGCAGCATCATGCTCCGTCGGTAATTTTCTGTCAAGTACTGGGAAACCAGTAAGGATAGAGGGAATGATGAATGCAGAAAATATAGAGAAATCCTGAGTGAAAACCTTTGTCAGAGTGCTCAGGATTACATTTCAGCAGGAAAAAAGGCCCTGGTGCGATGCCAAGAAAGCACAGGAGTGGCTTTGGGAAAACTCCTGGACTGACCCAGCCAGAGTCCGGACCTAAACACCTCTGGAGAGACCTGAAAATGTCTGACTGAGCTGGCTGGGGTTTAACAATTTTGCCAAGAAGAACTGGAGAAACCTTCAAATGAAAGCTTGAAGGTTCATTTCCTTTCGCTGCTGCCAAAGGAGCTTTAACATAACTGAAGGGTAGTCATGCAAATGGGTTATTCCAGGTTTTTATTCTTAATAACTTGACAAAACACTTCAAAATCCTATTATACTAGGTTCTTGTGGAGTATTGTGTGTAGACTGATGGGGGCCAGGAGGGGGACTGAACCCATTTTAATATGAGCTGAAAAATGCTAATGTTGAAAACTATCCAAATCCAGTGTATTTAGTGCTCAGCAAAAAAGTAAAAAAAAAGAGTATATCCCAAAATGCAAAGCCATTTTTTAACAACCCCAGCACCCAGCACGATGAATGAAACCCAAAGCTGTAGAAGAGAGGATTAAGAAAATATCCTGGTGTAGCAAACTTAAAATATATCACTACTTATCTCTCCTTTTTTTTTGTTAAACAACTACAACATCAGTTAAAAACACATAACAGGAGACACGTCACAGGATACGGCAGGATCATTGCTCTAAACAAATGAGGCTGTTCACAGCCCAGTCAGCGTGTACATTTACGCAGCCATTCATTAAACAATTTCAGAATCCAATGTCGAGTTAATAATTATCTGTTATTGACACAAATTTGGAATAGCTGACGCTGAAAAAGCTGGCGCAAAATATCCATCAGCAGCCGAGGCTCATTCTCAAATTTTCATTCTGACGGTTGCAAAAGTCTCCTGTCACTCCATGAAAGAAACAAAACAAAAACCAAAGCAAGTAGACCAGAAAAAGTAAAGGACCAACACAAAACTGCAGCAGCAAAGAAAGGCGGGCTTCGTCCAATCAGAGCACACGCTGTGCTGAGTAGGCGGGGGTCACGGTGAGGTTGCGGGTCCATTACCTTTTTGGCCGCCTGTTCCTCTTCCACACCGTCCCCAATTACAACATACACTACTTTCCTGCCAAACCTTTGCATTATGCGTTCAAAGCAACTCTCTTTTCCTGCAAAAAACAAATAAACAAGGGGGAGGAAGGGGGGTCACATGGTCAGAGGGGTCAAAGTTCAGGTGTCATTTGTTTACCTGGCTGGCGGCATGCTCTTCATCCTTTCCATCGCCAATCACAACATATGTAATGTTTGTGCCAAAGCGGGAGACTATACGCTCAAAACAGCTCTCTTTGCCTGGAGACAAACAAATGGCTTTCACAGGTTTTTCCTTTGTTTAGATGGAAATAAAACACAGGAAGAGGTAGAGCTGTGCGTACTAGGGTGAAGTGAACACACACACAAACACACAAGATGGTGTCTAGTTATTTAATAGTTCCATTTAAAAATAGCGTATCCAGAAGTCTATGGGACATTGCATCTGACCTTAAAGACTAGTTTTTAAAGATATTAGATTGTTACATCTGTTTCAATCAAAGCGTATCACATAGTGACACACACACACACACACACACGTTTCCTGAGTGCTGTATCTTTCTACCCAAACCCCAGTCTGAGCTGTTTTTCTTTCCACTCTTCAATAAGTTGGCACTGGCCATGGTTGCGGTACACTGTCGCAACCAGCTGAGGTTAGAGTCCGTTCAGAGTGTAGGCGTGAGGCCTGAGCAACATGTGTGTTGAGGCCAGATCGGGACCGCACGAGGTGAGTGCGGATATAATGCTGGAAGAATACTGTAAGTGTGGGGATAAGTGAGTCATATTAAAGACACTCTACACCCACACAGGTGACTTCACCTAATGTGGCTAACGAAATATCTGCTGGGTGGAGGTATGTTTTGGGTTGGGTGACGTCATCCACCTCAAAAAGGTCATCTTCCCTTTCAATCAAAATCATTGACATTAGTAGTATAAGAGCACACGTTTAAATTAGTCTTGAGTCACCCCTCACTTGCTTCCAAGTATCCAAATTATCTTTCAATTTGTTTAGCAATGGTCTCGAGATTTTATTTATTTTTTGGAGCTTTTTCACCATTTTCAGTCGAGTTCTTATATCTGATCATTTTCACAGGGATGTTTTTTTGCTTGATAAGCCACTTAACATCTTAACACTGACCTATGAGTCATTCAAGCATAAAAAAAAGGACACAGTAAAAGCATACCTGGATTTAAAACACACACACACACACACACACACACACACACACACACACACACACACACACACACACACGCACACACACACACACACACACACACACACACACACACACAAAAT
>VUQG01043838.1:0-27747 GCA_015106755.1 Etia nguti | reverse complement strand
TAAAGATACTCGCACACATGAAAAAGTTGGTGACAAAAAAAAAAAGACACTCCTGGACAAAGAGCGAGAAAAAGTGAGAAAGCCAGCGGAAGAAAAAGAGCTAGTTACAAGAAGAATGATAAGCTCCTTTAATCAGGCTTCCTGAATTACAGCCAAAATAAACCAAATAATAATATGGAAAAAATGAAAAGTCGAACACGAATCCATATTTCTGTGCACAAGTGTGCAGTTTAACCCTTTCACGCATAGTGGTCACTACAGTGGACAGCTATTCAAGGGCTGTTTTCTTGTATTTGTTTCAGTGTTGATGGCATACTTGCACATAAACCACTACATTGGACACTAATGTGTCACTCCATGCCCTGCCACCCACTGGTCGTTTAATGTTACTATAGATGTATAACGTGTGTCATTGTAATTATTGTTATTTAACCCTGTCATGCATGAATTTTGACAACCTCAATCGGGATTTGTTTTCTTAAGCATTTTTATTCATCTTTTCATGCCAAAAGATGAATAAAAATACTTAAGAAAAAAAATCCTGATTGAGGTTGTCACAATTCATGCATGAAAGGGTTAAATCTATCTTGCTTCCCGCTTTCTCCTCCAGCTTGCCCACCAAAGTGCAATATTTAACGTGACTTGTCTCTAATCAAAGTCTTGGACGCTAATGTAAACACATGTCGATTCTCCAATTAGCCAGCGCAATGCCAGGTAACTATGGCTACAGTCTAAAGTTACTTCCTGTGCTTCATCATAGTAGAAAGAGGGCTTTGAACTCAGTTACTTAAAACTGTGGAAACAAGATTATGAAACCGCAATCAGAAGTGGTGAAAAAAAAATTCTGACATTTGTTTGCATATTTATGAAGTTAGAGCCGGGGTGCGGCGTTGGTAATTCGACTGCTTCTTCCTAAACTCTGCCCTCGTTAACACAAACCTGGGTGAAGTTCAGCGGCCTGTCCGGTTATGGCGGGGGCGGGATCTTGCAGCTGGTAGGCTGCTGTGGAACCAGTGCCATCCACATTGTTGGAGGTCATGTACGTCCCGTAAGGGGAGGTGGAATAATACTGAGCGTACTGGTTTTGGCCAAACGTCGTATATGAGGGATAATCCTGTGGAAAATAACAAGAATTATGAGCACGCAAAGACATACCAAGCAAACAAAAAGAAACAGGGAGACGGAGATGTTTTCCTGAAAGGACCAGTCTGACTTCTGAGGACAGATTTTACAAGTGTTCCCTCTCATGTCTCTAATCTTTTGTCCCTGCCTTTCTGTGGTTTATATCTCTGAAACAATTAAAACCTTGTGCTGCTGCTTTTTACAGACCCAGTGGAGATGGACGCTTTTTATGAGTCAGCTCTCTAAACCTGTCACTACATCCATCTCCAGAAGTCCTTAAACAAAGCCACACACAATAAGAAGGCACAGTTGGTGTGTAGTCATACAGTGCAACAGTAGTGCACAAGTGTGCGCACGCTTTGAAGTATCGAAAGAAGTAAAGGAAAAATTTAAATGCAACAGAGTCATAGAAAGTTAGTTTGTTTCTACATAGAGATTATTACTTTGACTTGCATTTGTTTCCCGGAGACCTACCCAAACTATGACTTCGACTTTCTTAATGCTTACCCAACAAGCTTAACCCTAACCTTAAACCAACTTAAATGTTGCAATTCATGCAACTGGGACTTGCTTCTTTGTCCCCAAAAGGGAGGCAGGTCCCCACAGTGTGACTGTTTAAAAAGATTTATGTCCCCACAACATGAGTAATACAAGTACACACACATACGCACACACTATATTCCCCCTTAATCCACCCACATGGGCCAAACCTTGACTTTCTTCCTGTAAACAGCCACATCTATCATAGTGAGACATTAAAATCCCCCTTTAAGCATTTTTACTACCACAATGCAATTCATCATATGGACATAGAGAAATATTCAGACCATAACACTCTTTCACAAAGACTAATTGTCTGTTTCTCTCCCAGAATTTTCCCTGTTGCAAGGTTGCATTGTAATGACAAAAACTGCGTGGGAGCAGGAGTGGAAAACCATTTCTGGTCCGAAATCCTAATGCAACTAATATAAAATTTGGATCTTTTTTTCCTTTCTTTCTTTCTTTCTTTTTGTTTTGGAGACAGCATTACAAGATAATCACATTAAAATGTTAACAAAGAGCTGACACGTTAGCTTTGTTTGATAGACCAACCTGTGTTTAAAAATGCATGCGGTCGTACCTGCTGTGTGGCAGTGTAGTTGGCGGGGTTGGACACTGAGTTGTTGGTGGTGTAGAGGCCTGAGGAAGGAGTGAAACTGGAACCTATTCAAAAATTAACACCTTTTTTAGCAAGAACTTAAATACCAAAAATGTTTAAGTTTAAATAAAAGGCTGCATTATAAACAGACCTGGCATTGGATAGGGGGAGTAGGCAGTCTGTCCAGGCTGAGGTGTGGTAAAGCCGGGGCTGTAGCTGAGGCCTGTCTGCAGAGGAGACTGACTCTGGGCTAGGCCGCTTTCTGTTTTTATGCCGGGAAGCATCACACCGAGGTCTATGGCAACAGAAAAAAAATAATGATAGAAAATGTTTCACCTTTAATTTGCAGAGTTTAACAAAAGAATTGCATTAACTGTTTATATATGCATAGTCCCCAGTTTTAGAGGCTCGAAATAAACTGAACAAACTAACCTAATTTTAAATATAAGGATTATTTTTATAACTATAATCGTTTGCAGTTAATGACTGCCTGAAGTCAAGATACTATGGGTATCACTAAATTCTCCTTCCATGCTTGAGATGCTCTGCCAGGCCTTTACTTCCGCCACCTTCAGTTGTTGCCTGTTTGAGGGTCTCGCTGCATTCAGTTCTGTGATCAGGTGACTGAAAAGCATATCCCATCAGAAAGAGTCTCTATTTTTCTTGCTTTCAGAAACTCTTGGGTTGCTTTTGCAGTTTGCTTTGGGTCATTAACGTTTGCACTGTGAAGTGCTGTCCAATCAGTTTTGCAGCTGAATCTGAGCAGAGAGTAAAGCCCAGTACACTTCACAATTCATCCTGCTACTTCTATCAGCAGTCACATCATCAATAAACACTAGTGACCCAGCTCCACTGGCAGCCATACACATTAATCTCAGTTTCATGTGTCCAAAGATTTTTGTCAGAACTGTGCAGACTCTATTAGATGTTTTCTGGCAAAGTCCAATCTGGCCTTCTTGTTCTTGAGTGTAACCAGCGGTCTGCACTTTGCTGGTCTGTACTTCCATTCATGAAGGCGTTGCTTGATTGTAGGACCTTGACAATGACACACCTATCTCCGGGAGAGTGTTCCCGACGTGTCTAAATATTCTGAAGTTGTTTTTCTTAACCACAGAAATAATTCTGTCCTCATCCACTTGAGTTATCCTCTGTCTTCTTTCAAGCCTTTTTGTGTTGCTGAGATGGCCAGTAACGCCAAAGATTTTTAAGAATCTACCAGATTGTTGATTTGGCCACTGCTAAAGCTTTTCCTGTCTCTCTGATAGGTTTATCTGGGCTTCCCTCACTTACATCAACATCTCTTTGGACCTCATTTTGAGAGTTTTAATGAAGAGTAACCAAATGTAGTATAAAAACACTCTGAATCAACTACAAATTTTCATCTGCTTAATTTTTCATTGAATAACAAATGAATAGGCCTTACCTGAACGTGAAACTGCTCAACAGTCAACTGCGCAATTAATTTTGAGCCTCTAAAAATGGGGAGACTGGTATAAAAATGGCTGTAATTTCTAAACAGTTAATACAATACTTTTGTTAATTTAATTTAATTAAAGCTGGAAGTCTGCTCTTCAATCATATCTTGATTGCTTGTTTTAAAATCCAGTGCAGTGGTGTACAACAGGAAAAGTTACAAGAGATTGTTTCATCGCCCACATACTTATGGATCTAACTGCATGCTCATTCTGCTATGAGTTCACTTTCAGTTCAGTTTATTCGAATCTTTGGCTGTACCCAGTTGCAATGAGTGAATGGGTGAAAATATTTAATTTCTCCCCAAATATAATACAGCATAATGAGTTTACTTCTAGTTTTTAAAGGGCATCCAAATCAGTCACTCAGCACAAACATATCAACCCAGTTGCATGGGAAAACTTGGACTTGAGTTTGAACAATGTCTTCTCCACAAAATAATACCATATAAATAAGATTCCTTCTTTAAACGATTTTTTTTCTTGCAGTTTCGTTTGTAAATCTTCGAAAAATAATTTTTCTACAGTTTTTTTATGGACATGTGTGGGTATAACTATGTGGCTTCTTCAGCGTGTGTTGGTTCACACCATAGGTAGACAATCCGTAGGCCTGGCCTGTCTGAGAATAAGCAGTGTAGACGGTTGATTGCTGCATGCTGCTGAACTGAGGTTGGCCGGTGTATGTCGGCATGGAAGGAGCTGCCGGCGTGGAGAGGATGTGAGGGTAGGGCCTATAAGAGAAAGGAAAGTGACAGTTTGTGTAGGTGAATAAGCTACTTGGTAGATTATAGCGTTTAGGAGTTCTTTCGTTGAGTAAAATTCAACTTTAGCTAACCTTACAGAATGTGACTTACTTGGATGGGTAGAGGGGGGGAGAGTACTGGTGGGCTGAACGAGGGCTGTACCCGCTGCTTGTGATTACTAAAAACAGCAAAATAATCAAAAACAACAAGGCAAAAACATGTTACGGATGGTGTCAACTCAAATCTGCTGTTTTTCTGAGCATTTACCAAAACCACTCCTGAGCAGGACAATTCAGGGCCTCCAGCTTATTTGAGCCGAGATGCCGTTCCAGTAAACATAATTTGAAGCATTTTGAATGGAGGGGAGCCAAGTTCTTCCTTCAGAGATCACCGCAGTCCCTGAAACCCTTACAGTGGGCCTCATAGTAAAACACAATGTCTGTTTGTGGTCATTGAGATGTCAGAGCTCAGTACTGACAAACACCCTGCTGGGTCTGAACCCCTCTCTCTGTTTTGTGGAATGGCTTTGTGTGTGTGTTTTGCAGTGTGAAAGAGAATGGGGACGTGTGTGAGTCTAAAAAAAAGAAAAAAAGACAAGTGTAAAATGTCTCTGCCCTTCTCTCTTATCCCTCTGCCAGCCTTTGATGATGATGCAATCCAAGGACAGGCAATATTTCACTGGATTAAAGCTTTCAGCAGGTCTACCAGTGAGCTCAAATGGATGATGGTGTTTGTGTGACTTCTGTGCGTCTGGAAAAAAACAGAGCAAGTAAAGCGGAGACCAGAAGGCATTTAAATTTCTGCATCTATTTATGGCTGATTCAATCGTCAACTCATTGTACTCTTTTTTTTCATCTTCAGTCTTACAGCAACTCCAAGTGCAGAGGGATTTGACTTTTCCAAACTAGTTTAAAAAACCCCCAAACTGTATTCACCTGAGTCACAGAATGTATATTATATATTGATCAGCCTTCTGACCACTATCACAACTACTTATACTACTACTGCTACTAAAAAATAAATAAATAAAAGATACTGACGGTCAAAAGGTTAAACTCAAGCCTGCAAAACTTAAATTAGTAATAGCTGTTTTGGGGAAGCAAGTTAAAAACTAACTATAATCCATGCAAAATACACTTCTCCTTCAGCTTTTGTCATGAGCCATCCTTGGTTATGCTGCACAGTGTGAAAACACTTGAAAACGCCATTAGTCCTGCCCATGATGCTTTGCAAACTCCTAGTCTTCCTGAATGAATTGTGTACATATTTATCCAAGGGTCTGTGCTTTACCTGAGCCTGCGTATGTATCCAGGGCTGTGTCCCCTGTCGTAGTAACTGTATCGCTGTTGTTCAACGGCTCTGTTTTCACTTAAAGGAAAAGGAAAGGGTCAGTATTAGGGTAAAGCAGTGAAGACTTTCCACAAGACACACACAGAAACAAACCTTAGTGGGTAAGAGCAGAAAACGTCCATGCAATTCCAGCATGTCAACTTAATGCTGCGTTCAGGGTTCCCATTGCAAACGCTATTGAATTTCACAGTCTTTAAATGGCTATCTATAACCACTACGCTCTTGAGGCTTTTTACTTCATCATTGTTTTCTGATGATATTTTTAAGATATGGAGGACTTTGAAAACAATAAAATGTAAGTAACACATTCAAAAAAGAATTAATCCAAAGTGATCTTTAGCAAATATTTGTGATTTCTTGCCCTCCCCCTGCAAATTTATCAAATTCACCTCTTTTCAGAGGGTCTTTCAGAGGAACCCTGTAAATATACTGTAAAAATAAAAAATAAAAAAGAGAGAAAGAAACTCCACACACAGTAATAAACTGGGATGCAGAAAATCAATGAAGATTTAGAAAGCAGAGAGAAAATTCACAGCAAACCAAAAATCAGTCAGAGCAACTCTGGCAAAAACCAACAAAGCAAACCAAAAAAAACAACAAGTCAACAACCGTGGCTAGCTAAAACTAAAGAAAGGCATCCCTTATGCTTTTACTGTATTGCTGTAAAATTTCTGCTCTGGGATTCACACACATGCACCTCTGTACCATATTCCTTGGAGCCTGTGGCAGGGGACGGGCTGCTGCAGCCCAACAGCCAATCAGCCGTGTTAAGAACGGTCATGCTTTCACCTATAGGGGTGCAAGGTGGGAAGGTGATGAGGATACGACCCACTGAAAACCAGATGCAGGTCAAAGGTATATGGAGTCACATGGTACTGATCTTTTCATAGACATTTGTGTTAAATTTTCTTTTTAAAAAACCCTTCCCGAAGCAATAGTTATATTATTGGAATATTTAGGGACTTCTGTTTTTTTCCCCCCATTGTCTTGCTTTCGTGTTTTCTTGCAGAGGTATTAAGACGGTCAGTAACAATTTTATGTCTCTGTGCTAAATATGAAGTTAGAGTCAGGAAATGGTTAGCTTATACAACTGGTAGAACAGCTGCTTCCCAGCGCTCGAAAAGCTTAGAAATAAAACGTCAGTAAAGGCATATATAACCCCCAACCTGCCGATTTTTTTGTATGGATTAAACCAAACTGATTTTAGAACTCTAGAGGTGCTGGTAGGTGGATTTTGTTACCCTTGGAAAAAGCCAGATGAAATGTTCCCACTTGTTAAGTCTAGTTTGAGTCTTTAAGCAAAGGTAATATATCCTTTTTTGTGTGTAGGTCAAAATGACCCTTATTTATCTCATACAGGGTTTTGGGTAAGTCTTTCAATTCATTCTCTGTCTGAATAATTTTCCCTTTAAGGCATCCCATTTATGCAAACTTTCTTGTAATTGACTGCCCCTTAGGAAAAAAAAAAGAAAGAAAGAAATAGCTGGGTTGGTGAACGTGGTGCGAATCTGTCTCTATGTGTTAGCCCCGCGACAGACTGGCGACCTGTCCAGGGTGTACCCTGCCTCTCACCCTAAGACAGCTGAGATAGGCTCCAGCCCACCAGTGACCCTGAATTGGATAAACGGAAGAGAACGGATGGATTGGGCTCCTGTGCTCACATCCATAACTAGAAGGCTGTGATGAACATATTAAGGATATCCCCTCTTTATGATATCAAAGATCCAATAATTGGAAAAAAAAAAACTTTCTGAAACTGAGCATGTTTCAGAAGAAAGAACTGATGCTGCCTCAAGTGGTCACACAAAGTCACACAGCAACCCATGTAATGAGTCTTTCATGTCACTACGGAGGAATTTTGGCCCACTCTTCTTTGCAGAATAGTTTCAATTCAACAACATTAAAGGGTTTTCAAGGATGATCGTCCTGTCATGCCAAAGAATCCCAATCAGAAGTCCAGACTATGACTAGGCCACTCCAAAACCTTTTTTTCCTGAGCCATTAAGAGGTGGAATGCTGGTGTTTCAAATCATTGTCCTGCTTGAGTTTTAGGGCATGAACTGATGGCTGGACATTCGCCTTCAGAATTGTCTGGTTGACAGCAGAATTCATGGTTCCATCAGTTATAGCAAGTCGTCCAGGTCCTGAAACAGCAAAGCAGCCACAAACCATCCCACTACCACCACCATGTTTGACTATTGGTTTGCTATTTTTATGAAATACTGTGTTAGTTTTATGCCAGATAAAACAGAACTCAAATCTTCCCAATGTTCAAGTGTTGTCTCATCAGTCCACAGAATATTTTCCCAGAAGTCTTGGGCATCATCAAGAAGTTTTTTGGCAAATGTGAATCTTTGTGTTCTTTTTGGTCATCAGTGGTTTTCTCCTTGGAACTCTCCAGTGGGTGCCATTTTTGCCCAGTCTCTTTGTTACTGTTGAATCATGAACACTGACCATAACTGAAGGAACGTGTGGCCTTTTAGTTCTTTAGATGTTATTCTCAGTTCTTTTGTGACCTCCTGAATGAGTTGTCGATGCGCTCTTGGAGTAATTTCGGTAGCTTGACCACTCCGGGGAAGGTTCACCATGGTTCCAAGTTTTCTCCATTTGTGGAAAATGGCTCTCACCATGTAGTCCCTATGCCTTAGAAATGGCTTTGTAACAGTTTCCAGCCAATGACTTTAATGACCGATTCTGATCAGTTCTTACGTTTCTGTAGATGTTGGCATGATGTGTGACTTTTTGAGGTCTATCAGCCTATTTCACTTTGTCAGACAGATTCTATTTCAATAAGTTCTTGATTCAACAGGTCTGGTAGTAGTCAGGACTGGTTGTAGCTAATGAAACCGAACTCAGCTTTCCAAAAACTTTGGTTAATCACATTTAATCCTGGATTTTTCCACACAAGGGCACACTTAGATAGCATGAGTTAGTGTGAGAAATATAAACACATATACATTCTGGGGACATGTAAGACTAACATTAATATGTCAAAGTAGAAGGATATGCAACTTTTAAGATACAGCTATTTTATCATAATACATGACAACTGTATCTGCTTTAACAGACAGCTATGATATTAATCTCCCGGTATTTCTGTCTATACAAATATGTTCTTGCTAAAGTCTCTAATCAGCAGCTCATCTATCATCACGTGATTGCAGTTTTTAAAAGACGAGGACACCTGTTAATCAGTTTATCATTCTACATAATGTTTTTCAGGGTTTCTTTTCTAAAACGCCCATCACCAGCAACCATCTGAAAACTCAATTGAGTTCAGGACAACTTCATTAATCCCCTAAGGGAACAATACAATCCACTGGACAAGCTGTAATGAAGACAAATGAATTGCTATGGAGATGGCCTGTGGGCCTGAGTGTTCGCTGATGTCAGGTGAGGGGAATGTTGAGTATGTAGATTGTTTTGGCTCTCTGTGAAGCTCGAGCTCTGTCTGCTTAAATCATTAACTGTGAGCTCATCAAAAATGATTTAATGTGCTCTAATACGGTCTCGGTGTGCTGTTAGCCCACACTGAGCATGGCTATTTCTGTGACTGCTAGTATGTTAACACATCAAAATGACTAAAATGCAGCATCTCACTTTTTCCATGACATTATTATTATTATTAGAAGTGGTTTCCACCGCCTGGTAAATCAGCAATAGATCAAAGGATGGCCCTCAACAAAAGCACCATGTCCAGTGCTATATCATCAAACTGTCCTGACAGAAATGGTTCCAGAGGACAGAGCATGAGAAAGTGGAAGGATCAAGGGTGAGAGAAGAAAAAAAAGATTAATAGAAAGAAGGAGAAACGCATACGGACTCAGAGTAAAGAAAAAGAAGAAAAAGAGAGGAGCGGGCTCACTGGTGTTGACATATAAGAGAGCAGTGATGCTTTAATGCTCTTGTAGAGGAAATAGTTTCCAGTGGGATTTTGAGCTTGCTCTCCAACACACACATACAGACACTTTGCCAAGCCGTTAGCGGAGGAGAGCAGAAGTGCTTCGCCGTGTGTTTACACACATTCTCCAGTGGTTTATTCAAGAACTCATGCCAGCGTGGAAGTGTGTATGCATGCATTTGTATGTGCGTGTGTCCCTCCATCTCTATAAATTCCTCAAAAAGTATTTATCTCTACATGCTGAAAGACTTTCTGACTGATGATTTTGCAATAAATTTCATTGCATTACATTTTTCTCATCAAATGCTCTTGCCCTAAGTGACTTTCAACATGTGCATTAGACCTCCTTTGGCATTAAGATTATATTAAAAAAAAAAAAAAAGGAATAAATGACAACGAGTATTCTGAATGGAGGAGTTTAGACTTTCAACTACATTTAACACAATTGTAAAAAAAACAAACAAACAGAAATCAGTCAATTCATAGTTCCCGAATCAATAGCTCTCTTCTTCTTCTCTTCTTTCTTCAAAGAAATAATTCACCCTTTAACTTTAATACATGATTGGCCTTTATGTAGCATTTCAAGTAAACACACATCCTGGCAAATTTGTTTTCTGCTTAGAATTAGAAAGGACTAAGCTCATTTTCAGAGGGTCACATTAGTTTAGCCTTGAAACACAGAGAAACTGTTGGCTTTTTCCTGTCCAAATGTAACTAATCTGGCTTACCAGCACCTTTTTAAGCTTAAAAATGAAAAAATCTTGTTTGTTTAGTTCAAAAGGGAAACATACAGGTTTTATTTATTTATTTTATATATAGTATATTTGATATTTATGTTTCTGACATCCCCCACGTTGGTGTTGTTCCTGGTGTTGGTCCAGGATAAACATTGCAACTGACGGATGATGTTGTCTGAGCAATCAGTTAGCATTAGCCAAGAAGTTAGCTAATGCTATAAAAAACTATAAATCACTGTAGCAAAGCAACATGAGTAACCTAAATTTAAATCTAAATGTAACCCAAACAATATTTATCTTATTGTATAAAGTGATAATGAAAATGCTTGAAATTCTTACCATTTGTTCCAGAAGAGAATTTTATACAAACAAAAGGTCCCCCCCACATTACAAAGCTATGACATCACAACATTACTGGTCAGCTGCAATGTTCATCCTGGACCAACATTAATATGATGATGTGGGAAAAGCACCCACACAAGGATATTTAGTCATGCCTTTGACTACGGTTGGCCATAGTCAGATAGTGGTTTTGTGACACAATAAGCAGTCAATAATGCAAAGATTTATTGCAGCAGCACATCAGATGTCCTTTATCATGGAAGAAGATTGCAAACAAAGAAAGATTCATATAATTTAACGTCAACCTTTATTTTGGAATAATAAAACTTAATTTTTTTAATTCTTATTTCTTTTTTTGTGCTTTACTTAAACTGGTGTCTTAGAGTGGGAGGGAGCCTTCGATGCAGTGACAGTGATCAGCTACTTGAAAGTAACGTGGGATGGTGGAGTAGCGTTGGGGTTGCCATGAGCCCATAAGCCCACTTTTTCTAAGAAAACAATTAAATATATGCATTTTCCATCATATTGACTTCCTCTGGGAATGTGTGCAGATTTATTAAGCAGTCGAACACATTTTTTTTCTTTGAGTTTCAGATGCACAGCTGAATACAATATATTGAAGCCCATAAGAAAACTAACCAAAAATCACACAGCACCAAACATGTCCTGTCTTCTCACCTCCTGTTCCATTGGTGGTGATAGACGGGCTGCCAAGGTTGTTCTTGTCCAGCTTGGAGCCTGTCGAATCTCCGCCTCCCACACGGTTATGAGGACTGGCTAGGTCCTGCATTTCCATAGACCTATTTGGGGAGAGAAGATGGCAAGGCAAAAGAGGTAAACTCTCTTCTACTGCTTTTTAAAAAAAAAAAATTATTATTGAATAGCAGATCAACGGCAATATGTTCTCACAGGTGGGAATTTACATCGACAATACATTATGTTAAGATCCCACTGTACTGTAGATCCTCACAGTCATAAACTTCATACTTCTCAGCACCAGTTAGCTTACATGAGCATGTGTTCAGAGGGGCTACACCTTGTATGTGGGCCTGCTGGCTCTTTTATGGTGTGTGTGTGTGTGTGTGTGTGTGTGTGTGTGTGTAAACTTCTGGGCTCCAATACAAACCCACAGCCTGCCAGCATGCTTTAGTTTTACAATGTGTTCCACATGCATGACTGGGACGAACCAGCACACAAGGTGGTAATGGTAAAGTGAGAGTGTGTCTACGTGTGTGTGTGTGTGTGTGCGGATGACTGGAAGTGGAAGTAAGTAAGACATGAACAGAGTGCAGATGCACACAGTGGAATAAAAGTCTGCCTTTTGTGTATTACAGTTTATTGTGGAAACAACTGCTCTCTCTATAGGCTCTATAACCCCTAACTAAGAGGTAAAATTCCTATAAATACATTTTTATGCTTGTAGACTTCAAGCAAATGTATATTAAATACGTTATTCAGACTTTTCACCACTGTTACCACAAAGCCACATTTCAATACATTTGGACCAAGATTATAGTTTCATGTTGAATCGGTCTGTGTATGGACAATACTTCTTATGAATGTGTGTGCGTGTGCATATTTGTGAGCACTGACTCATGCTGCCCGCAGGTTGGTCACACTTGTGCTCTTGTGTGAGACATCAAAGCCAGAAATGACAGAGATGGAAGAAGAATAAAACAAATGCGGGCCGCTGCTGCTCAGTGTGTGTTTATGCGTGTGTGTGTGTGTGTGTGTGTGTGGACAAAAAGAGAGAGTGCGCATCTGTGTGGCGGTCTGGCAGAAGGCCATCTCAATGCTATGGGCAGATAGTATCTCCACACATGACTGCAACCCACAGTCGGACTGACGGGTATAAACATATAGCTTTCAGCAAACGAGAAAGACCCTGTTAAACGGTGCAAAATGGAGAATGCATGAAAGATAAACACTCTAAATCAGTTCTCTCCATTTCGGTCAACTCTTCTTTTTGTTTCTTTATTTACGGCTAAACACTAATTTTGTTCTCCCGTTCATTGCTTGGACGTCAACGACAGTTTACGGCGGACAAAATAAACGAGCCAAGTCCTACCTTCAAACAAAGGCCTAAAGTGTATCTGCTACACAAGGAAAAGTTAAGAACTTTCACAGATTATGTTGCCGCCACCACCTCGCTTCCCACCCCCAACCCCCATTTTTTTTCTCTCTATCATGTGCTTAAAACCCTTCATCCATCCTTTTCTTTTGTCTTTCAACAGCAGGAAATGATTCTGTCTCCCCGTCTTGTTTTTTCCTCTTTTCCCTCTGTTTCACTCCTCTCGGGAGGCGATGGCAAGAGTTGTGGTGTTTCATAAACTCTTCTCTGGTTTTCACATCATGGCCGGTCATTGAAAAAATATGCTCTATATTACTGAGACGCACAGCGCGTTTTGTTAAATTAGCAGATTTAGGCCTGTAGCTAGTTGTTTTTGATTTATCTACTCCTATTTTTTTCTTCTTAACTGAATAAGTTGCAGTATAAAAACAGAAGCACGTTTCAGAGGACTTTTTATGCAAGAAAGTGCCTTCTTGTCAATTCCTTCTGCAGGCAAAAAAAGAAGAAGAAAAAGAAAAATAGCTAAAAGCTGCAATGCAGTGGGATGTATACCAAGACTGTTAAGAAGCATAAACTGCTTCATCAATAAGCTGCCAAAGGGGGACAAAAGGGGAAAACAGGCAGTAAGAGAAGAATGGCAAAGCTATGGGATCCTGGCATGCAGTAAGTCAAATCTCCAAATTGTCAGTTTGCAGCTACTCTGTTTCTGCAATTTAAGCTATTTTAGACTAGGATTAGTAGTCAAAGTGGATAATTAAAAAAAAAACAATGTCTAAGTTTGCCAGCACTTCAGGCTATCAACAGCTAACTAGACACAGCATGCTACAGCAGTCTTTTGACAATGTAAAATTTTTTGACTCTAGATATCTGACTATAGAAAACTCATGCCATGAAGCTCCCAGCGCACAGTTTTTGCGCTGATGTTAATGCCTCAATAATAAAGCTTTCAGCTGATCGTGGAATACCCAAGAGGGGAGGAATTTCACAGACTGGAGGTGGCATCGTAGTACAGAGACAGACAGACTGCACTAGGGCTGCTTGATTTTGCCGAATTCAAAGATTCAGAGGTGTGGCCCTAGCACTTTAGTGCATATAGTTGATTTCCATTTGACTAATTGATATACTGACTGGGTGTACAGCACGTTCCCTTTGCTTGTCTGTTTGGTCGAATCAGTACATCTTTTCCCTTTTGTGTGTGTGTGTTTGTGTGTGTGTGTGTGTGTGCATGTGTGTGTGTGTGTGTAGGTGTGCAGTTTTAGGACACCAAGGTCTTGGGGAAGTGTTGATGACCTCATTACTGCTTGCAACTGCAGTGAAACCTCACCTCTCTGCACCATGACTAAAGAACTAGGACACACACACACACACACACACACACACACACACACAGACTTCTGAAAAAGCACATTCTGTATCTCACATTATGCAAACAGACACATGAGCGTACCTGACGTCTGAAGGGTCTGGAACATGAGATTCACTGTGGGATTTCTTTACCTGCGGAGACAACAGAGAAAAAGAAATGTTATTAAACACACACACACACACACACACACACACATACAGTTCATGAGAAAAAGCGTTTAGCATGTCATAAACGAGCCTCATAAACCAGTTTGTAAAAAAGGACAGATTATATTAGTATCAACACCGAAGGGGCTAACACATTTGACTAACAAATTAAAGTTTGCCAGTTTGATCCTGGGAGGAGACACAAATCCCTTTGGGCTTGCGTTTGGTAAGGGCATCCCGCATAAAAATCTGCCAATTCAAACATGCGCTACTACCCGCCGTGTTAATAAGGGAGCAGCTGAACACAGATCTTTTCTTTTTTTTCTTCATATACTAGACTCATGAACCGTTTTGAACAACACCAAATACAGAGAAAATTCTGCCAAGGAGGCATTAAAAACCCAAATCGCATCATCAGTTAACTCAACAGGAAATTACATCACATTAAATCTGACTTACAAATGTTCTCATTTTCAAATGTTAAATGTTTAAAAAGAAATAAATCAGGACGTGGTGTCAGTAGCTGTAGCCGCCACTGTGACAGAAGTACTAACTGGCATCTAAGTGACAGATATTAATTTTCCCTTGTTCACCCGTGACCCCACTCCAGCTCACGCTCAAGCCTCATTTTCAACCCTTAAAGAGTTGAAAGGTCACGGCGCGGTCATGTTAGGTCAAAGCACGGGGTTTAGTCTTCGCCGTTAAACAGGTCACCACAGACGCTAAAATGAGCCTTAACTTTTTTGTGTGTGTGGCGGGATATAACTGGGACATTTGGCCATGTCAGTCAGAGTGTGCTGGAACTTTTTACTTCATCACTGATGTAGGGGGGAAAAAAAGAATCAAGAAAAAACTCTTCAGCCGCAAACTTTCTCCCTGTGCTCACACGCAGGCTGGGGATTTATGTGTGTTGCTGTGTGTGAGGGTATGTGCAGCTAGACTGCAGACCAGTGGTTCTCTATTAAAATTCCTCTCTCTTATTTGCAACAGGAACTAATTAGAACAGTAAATGCAGGGCGGAGCGAGGGCCAATGTGTACCAGCTGCCCTATAATCACTGTGTCAACACACTGTTGAGGTGTAGGGCACGTGTGGGGTGCCAAAGACACACACCCATACATGGAAATGCGCATACAAACGCACACCCACGGGCAAATTCAAGAAGTCATTTGCACATTATCGCAATCACAGGTAAGTATACAGAGAAAGTGCATGGCTAAGCAGACTCTGAACTCCAGGTATGTGGACATTTCTATATTTGTGTGTGTGTGTGTGTGTGTGTGTGTGTGTGTGTGTGTGTGTGTGGGGGAGAACACACTGTGCTGTTATGGTTCTGATTAGAGGGTCCTGCTGTGAGTGAATAAGAAGCAGCACTTAGCTGTTTAAGACAGGGTTCAAAGGTTAGCCGGTGCCCTAGTATAGATCACTTTACACACACACGCACACACACACACTAAGACACACACACAAGCCACTTTCATGTCACGTTTCATGCTTTAGTGAAATTTAACAAGGCTGTCACTCACGACATCAGTGCCATGGCCGTGAGAAACTGCAATGCACATGTAACGTACACATAGAGCTACATACAACACGCAGGTGTACGCACAGCTCTCGCGCGCATACACACACACAAACACACTTGAAAATACACAAGCCGGGCTGTTTCTGTCCCGGCATGATCTGTGAAAGCACACGCGGGCTTTGATCCTGAAAAGCTTTTATCGTCGCGCTTTATCCCCGCGCGCTTTCCCTCCGTGTCGACCGCGGTCTAGAGGCTCTCACCTCTCTTAACATCTCTCCACTTTTATCTTTTTCAGTCGGATCGAGGATAACTAGTTTCACATTTAAAAAGGTTCCAGACGTTGATTTTACTCAACTCTCTTGCTGGTCTAATCACATCACAATTTCCTTTTAACATACTAAAATGATCAAAAGCATTATTTGTCCTTTTTCATCCAGCTTTCATTTGTTCCACTTGTTTTGGCTTTGATCAATACAGACTTTAACCATTTTCACTGACTATATTGTAAAACTACATCATTGATGTCAACTTGCAGCGCATTAAGAAAGCTACAAATAAAGGATGACTAAGCCCCGCGTTTAGATTTTCTATGCTATTCTTCCTTTATTTTGTAGTACAACGCACCAAGTTTCATCTGTAATACTGAAACGACACACCTCTGAGTCCACTCTCTGGTGGCCACTATGCTCAAAGACCCCAATTGTGTCACCTGAGCCATTTAAATAGGTGACCTTTGACCTGGTTGGCCAGGTGACTGGCCTAGAACACTTCTTACGCAGCCCGAGCACTCCCTATGAGAAAAATACAAGTGCTACAGGTAATTAGCACTAATAACAATGATTTATTAAAGGCAATTATACACTGCTGTGTTTGCGTTACTGATGATGTTTGTTCAATCTAATGGATGTAATAATAACGTGAGGCCTTCTTTGGCTTTATGAGGCACTAACGCATATGTGAGAGTCAGAAATAAGCAGAAGCTGGTCTAGGTCTAGCCAGAGTTGTGTTTCCTACTTTTGCTTGTTCTTCTAAAAAAATTCACTACAGAATCCAAAAGTGTTCATAAAAATGGCGCTTGAACAAGGTTTGTGTTATTGTCCTTGATAAATTATGGAAGCTCTGTGCAGGAAGACAAAATAGGGACAGAGAATGAAGAACAACACATAATCCAACACATCAGCAATGAGTGACTTACACACACACACTTAATATTTGATGGTTTTAGAAAGCACAATTTCTACATTTCTCTACAAATAAGATTTTATGGTTCACACTTTAATTTTTTTTAAAATTTCTGTCACTATCCTACTTTGATCAAAATTGTCATTTTTTTTTTACACTTTTAAAAACTGTAAAATACAGATGAGATTACATTTTCTACATTAACACCAAAAAAACAAGTGGAATATTTTACGGTATATGTGAAAACACTACTATGACAAATAAAACACGCCTTGTATCAAAAGTACAAAGAAAAATGTATTTACACAGAATTACGGTAAAAGCGTGTCTTATTTAAGTAAAACAAATGTTAATCCAGTAACACTGCTGTCACCATACCTTTAAAAATTCTCTGAGTACTGTGTCAAATAAAAAAAAAAAAAGATTTTATATCACATGTCCAACTTACATTTGTTCACAAATCAGCAAAATACGTAAGAATATAGAAAATACCTCAGTTGCTTGAATAAAAATAACTAGCATTAGTCTGAGCGTGAAACACTCACGTCCATACAGACTGGGAGATCCTTTTCTTACCTCAGGGTGTAATCGGGTCCGTTAGCAGTCCTTTACTTCCACAAAGCATTACAGAGCTGTACGATCCACCAGCTTCCCCTTCAGAGGCAGGCTCGCTGGTCTCTCACACACACTATCAGAAAACACACGCAGCGCTCGTCTCTGTCTACCTGCCTCTCCTCACTTTCCACTCCAGGTGTTATGTTTATCTTGTTTCTGCTTTAAGGGAGTAAATGACGACTTTTTTCCTCCTTCCTTTTGTGACGCTCCCTTTCACTCAGAAGAAATATCTAGGGGCTAGAAAAATGACGACCGCACATAAACCAAGCTTTTTCTCTTCCTCTCTGTCTCTAAGGTCAATCCATGCTCAGCTTCTGTCTTCTCGACTCCAGTAATGGGGAACATTTCACTCGTCCCATTTCCCTCCTCCTTTGCCTCCACCCCCTCTTTTTCTCTTCTCCTCCTCCTCCTCCTCTCTCCCTCCCTCTCCCTCTCTCAGCTGTCACTCATTACAGGCTAACTCAAGCTTACGTTTAAACCCAAAGAACTTTTTAAATGTAACAGATGTCATTTTTTTTTATGTGTGGGTCCAATCCTAACATAGGCACTGTTAAACTTAATTCCCCAACTCGACTGTGAATGAAAACATAAAGGAAGAGAATTTAAATGAAAAACAGAAGTAACTAAGTTAGGAAACATCTGAGTTGTACACACGGTTTTAGGATGTTTCCTAAAATGAAAGACATCCACGTGTATAAATCCTGCTGATGGCAGATCTGCCGTGATTACTTCCATGAAGCTGAAATGGTGTGGATGCAGTGTCAATGTCTTGCTGTGCAGTAGAAGGTACAGGCCAGACCATAAACTTCACACCATGCAGTAGACCCCCCCCACACACACACACACGGCTACCCCCACACCCTCCCCCATTTCACCCACTGACTCACATGTGCACCTGAACACACGCGCGCACACACACACACTTTCAATCTGTGTTAACTGGAAACACACGGCTGCACATCTGTGTCATATGTGAAGTCTAACAGAGCTAGCGCAATGGGCTGAGTGCATTATCAAAACACACTTGCACACAGACACACAAGCGCCCAGTTTCCTCTGTCTGAAGATGGCACCCTTTCACTACACAGGGGTCAAAGGGGCTTGGAATGATCTGGACCAGCGTTCCGGCACTGTCAACTAACAAGCAATTAAATCCAAAAGGAAGCCTAAGACGTGTTACTGTCAAATGAGTTAATGTTTCATGGAGATACTTACTCAGTAATAAGAAAATAAAGACATCCCACAGCCCACTTAAACCCTCCACACATCCTTTCCTCTCATCCGTGTGATGCGTTCAAGGTGTAGATATAAACTGCTTCAACAACTAGCTAGCGGTACTGAATGGAGCCATAAACAGTAACTTTTTTGTCTTTACATGGGAGATAAATTAAGATGCGTCTTTGTGAGCCTCTGAACAAATATCAGCAAGTACATAAGCAGGAATATGTTTGTCACAAAATGGAGAAAGATGTAAGAAAAAGGACAGGAGGTAAGGACTGCTCCGGAAGTGGCGTTTGCTTAATCTGGACTTTGAAATCTTACCGTTGTCATTCATTTGAACGTTTTTAAATCAGATACTGGATCTATACATGATTTGTTGCTGAGTTATGTTTTTGTGAGCTGTCTTGCAAAACAAACTGAAGCACATTTTTTGTGTTGTTGAAACTTTCTATGAAAATACTGCAGGCCAACAAAGCATTTTAGAGCAGGCTAAAGAGGTTGATTTGTACTATTATGGGGAAGTTCACAGTGATACACTATATCCTGGACTGGTACACAGCAGACATGGCATTCAAGATCAGTGTTAGGTTACATCAAAGGTAGCAGAAATCAATTTATATTTAAGGTAAAGATGCTGATTGGATTCACTCACTGAATTCTACCTTTTATACTAGCTTCACAGTGTCTAAAGATTGGAAAATCAGCCATGGCTCATGAAGCATTTGCTTATATCTTGTAGAACTCACAGAGAGCCATAAATCAGGGTAGCAGCTTGGGTCAGCTGATCACAGCTTCACAAGTAATTCTTTTACCCATACTGCGCCTCTACAACCAATCTTAGCGTTCCCCAACATGCCAAATCCCACTTTAACCCCTGGAGACAGACTCAAACACACATTTGCACACTCACTAGGAGTTAAGCAAACAAAAGTGAATGATTTCACACTCATACATGCGCCTAAACTAGGCCACTGCAAATTTCTGACACTCACTTCTTTACCTAAACGTCACCATAGCACCAATACTGGGATCAGATCGCCCATATTACAAAACAGGCTTTTTCACTTTTCTGTATCAGCACAGGATCGTGCGTATAGTTTTGAGATACATGTTCCTGAGATTTCCCAATAAACACAAGATTAATACTATTCTATTTATACTGCTATCATTTAAAAATGGGAAAAAACAGATATCATGACCCCATAAAACCATTTTTCCCCATAATTTGAAAAACAAAATTCAGAGTTTTAAAGCTGAAAGCACCTAAAAAACAACAACAAAAACACATTTGACACAAAAGCATTTGAGGAGAAAAATATTTCATGAAGCAAACTCTTGACATCTGACTCCCTCAACACATTTTGGAGAGACGTGGCCCAATTTTAGTCCTGTTTAACTCAGAGTTTAACCCAGAGGGGTTAAACTTTATATTACATGAAGGTGCCTTGTGAAAAAAAAAAAAAATTAGGCACAACAAAACTCCTCCTGTTCACATTTTAGACCTCATATTGTTGCATAATGCTGGGGAAACCAGTGGATCTAGTCTCTTTTAGATTTATGCACACAAAGCATCACATTTCTAAAGTTTCTAGTAACATTTTAGTTTTAGTTATTGTATTTTTTACTTTTTCAATATGTGTGTGGATGGGTTTCAATGTCAAAGCACTTAAAATTCTGTCAAGGAAAAAATGAGATGTAAAACATGATGTGCATGCTTTTTATGCTGGTGATGCCACTTTAAATAGACCAATCAAAAATTAACTGACTGTTAATAGTTGCAAATGGTGGCTAGATACGATTATAACTAAGCGGAAGTTTTAATTGGCATGAATGATCCTTCAACAACCTTCAGAACATTTTCAATGTTGCTGTGTGCGTACACGGCAATAGAAAATAGCTAAGGGAGCAGTAACAAATCTATACAGGCCTGGAGACCAATCTGGAACAGAGCCACTGTCTCCAACTGAGCTCCAGCCACCTTTAGCTCGCTCACCATAGTGACAGCATGCGGCCCCGTCCCAAAGCATTTATCCCCAGCCCCAATAAACACCGTGATTGATAGACTGTCTGGAGGACCTGTGTGCACAGATCAGGGCGAATGTCTGTTGAAAGTGCGTTATATGTGGATGCCGACGTGCGTTCGCGTGTGTGTGTGCTGGACGTTTGAGAGTGAATGTGGAGGACTGGCTGTCAGAACAGATTAGGGTGTTGCCGAAGCGCTTGACAACTCAAGCACTTTATTATTAGCCAGGATAGACCCGATCGGGGGGGGGGGAGGGGGTCGTCCAAAAACATCCCCGATGAAATATTTTCACAGCAAGTGGAGAAGGGAGCAGGGGAGGCGTCCCAAAACATGCCTGATGAAATGCGCTTGCACACACGCACACACACACATACAAAAAGAAAAAAACAAAACAAAACAGGAGTGGGGCATGGGCACATCTGAGCAATGAACTGAGCAGAGGAAGAGAGTGTTATATTAATACAGTCAAATAGCAGCACTCACTTTTGGTTTTTGTTGACTTTAGGAGTGTTTTCAAAGGGTCTGATGGAGGTGGCTCACTCACTTTAAAGAGGCCCTTGAGAATAACTGTGTTCTTCAAGTGGAACAACGGCAGTTTATCTCTTCACCTCCGACAGGAGGGCTGACTAAGACAGACCCTGCTCCTCATCTAGCTGTTTTCATGATTTACTTATATTTTTTTTAGCTCCATCAACACACTTTAAAAATCCACTTCTGAGCACTTTGATGTTGCTCTAACGAATTTAGAATTTATTTATTAAATCTGGCCTAAGCATAGGCTCATTCACTTCATCAGTTAAAGTTAGACAAGAAGATCAATTTAAGTCAGATCATATGCGTTTTATTCATATGGCACATTTAAATCAACAGGGGTTGCACTAAAATGCTTTCCAGACATAAACATTAACATTCCAGATCTCCAAAAACCTCATTTCAAGTCACAATATTGCACCAGAATTCCCATCTAAGGCCAGTGTTTGGATAGGTTTAGTAAGCTAACCTTAGTGGTGTTAAAAGTATTCACATTCTTTATATCCTTAGCACATCCTTTTAAAGTACCAAAGTACCACTACTTTAAAACAGCCCTTACAGGACATTTTAGTTAAAAACACAATGATCCAGGTGGTGCTGTGAGTGAGCACCTAGCAATAATAGAGAAAAAACCAAAATAAAAACACCCTCCTTTTAACCTGAAAGAGCCAGACCCAAGGAATCTATTACAACGGGGTGACCAGCTTAATTATTGGGTTTTTTTTTTTTCTTCTTTACCATAAAATGATTGATGATATGATTTGGATAAAACTCTGAAAAGGGTGACAAAAATAGTCACAACTGCTCTAAATAGTTACTGATGGTAATCCTAAAACTTGACAACTGTAAATGTAAATGGACACTAAATGTTTTTCTGTATTAAATAAATCCTATAGTTTTAATTAAATTAAATTTTTTTTAAAAAGTCTAAAAAAAAACATCAGGATCAGACAAAGAATGTAGTTGCGTAGTCTTTAGTTGTGTAGTTAATGGGACACAGAGGGAGATTCATTGCACACGCGCACAAACACGGGCATGCACGCATACACCTGTGCAACACGATCACCCAACCATCCCTGCCTGCGCCATCGGCTGGTGTGTCAACCACAAAACATTCATGAAGGATGTTACTCACCACACAAACACAAGCGCCATCTCGATCTATACTCTGCATTTTCCCCTCATGCACGCATATGCACACACGCGCACACATGCACGCAGAGTCACTCGTTTACCTGTCCCCTGCTCAAAGCTCTCTGCTCTCCACGTTTGTATGAGTGGCTATCGGGGTGGTAACTCTATCCCCTTCCTTTCATGTAAAATACATTGTGCCGAGCCTCCACCCTCCAGCCCTCCCTCCTCCTACACCCCACAGTTCCCCAAGCCTGGGGAGGTGTAAATCTATCCCTCTCTTTATGCCTCCAAAAATGCCCCTTTTTCAGGTGTAGTAGGAAACTATAAAGGAGGAAAAAAAAGTGAGGGAGTGAAAGGAGAGAACAGTTTGTGGAGCAGGGAAAAGGAGGTGGTGTTTGGGTGAAATAGGTACTCTCTGAAAACCTCTCTCACTCTCTTTCTCGCTAGGTATACTTCACTTCACCTGGCCATGCTTACATAAATTTGCCAGTGTGTGTTGTTCACAACTTTAACTACATAGAAAGAGAGCCTAATTCACAACACCGAGTGACTTAGGATGTCTTCAACAAACCATGCCAGGGGAATATATTTGTACTAATATGATGAAGTTGGACAGCATAACTAACCGCAGTGAAAGATTTCACCAAATAAATAGTTATTGTTACAACAAGCAGCTGCATTATGCTAATCACTTGGAAGTATAAACAGTTACATACAAATAAAAATGAAGCCAGCAAAATGTTGCACAATACCGTGTTCTAAGCTGTTCTGTTATCAGCTTCTCCAAAGGTAAACTGAGACTTTTTAAAATATAAAAACACGTTTAAAAAAACAAGTTTTTTGTCTTTTTTTAATTATTTCTCCTCTTTTACAAGTTTGCTGACAAAGGTCAGAATAAGCCACTAAAGGCTGAGTGGGCTGCCTACAAGGAGTCAATGATTATCGCCCGCCTCGTGGATCTAGTTTTTGTTTTATGCTAGGCTCACTGATAAAAGTCACACTTTTACAGTAAAAATGTGTTTCTTTTTCCATTTATGTCTTATCACAGTATAAATTCTGGGCATTTATGTTTAAGCATATCATCAAGATATCATCAGTGCATCTTACTAATCTTGAAGTCCCAAGCGTTTGTTTTTATTCAATCAAACTGCGGTAGTAAATCCACGTGTTTGGGGGAGGAAGAGCTGCAGAGGGGAACAGACCAATCTCCATGCTGCTCACCGTGCTGGTGGTCTTCATATCTCCTATTTAAATTGGCTCCTCATTGTCTCAGGGAGTGACGGATCACAGACACGATTTAATGCAGCTTTACTCAGTGGAGACAAATGAAAAGTCAGTGATGGATATGTGTGTGTGTGTGTGTGTGTGTGTGTGTGTGTGTGTGTGTGTGTGTGTGTGTGTGTGTGTGTACACTGGTTCTGGGTTGTTAATTGTGCGTTTGGCCTCAACTGGCCCTGCTCAGCTAATCTGATGAGAGTGATTAAAAAAACAACTGGGAGAAACCTAAACCCCTCCATGGCTGACCGCGTGCACAGACACACACACACACATACTGAGGACATCACTCGACTACTTAGTGGTATAGAACCACACTCCAGAACAAACACCTTAATATGAAATTCTTTAAAGTCTGACGGTAGGTCAGATAAGTGTACAATGAACTGGAAGGATTAGTATAAGGCTATTTAATCGATTAAACTGTTGGTTAACCCTTTGCAGACACAATGATTAATCAGTGACCCTAAATTGATCTAAATGACAATATAAAGTATGTGTCATTAAGTGACTCCCATATCTGCAATGATTTACGATTAAGTATTCTGTTTAAAGCAGCGGTACCCAACCACCGATCCGTGAGTCGTTTGGTACCGGGCCGCGAGAGTTGGGGCTCGGGTGTGAAATTTATGGTTTTCAGGCTTTTTATCGGTTTTTAATCGTAATTTTTTTTTTCTCTTTATCGTTAACTCTGTTTCCCTGGGTCTTTTCCCATGTGTTATGAATAAATCTTTTTTTTGGTACCGGTACTGGTTTTATTTTGTTGTATTTATCTGCGACACCTTAAAGGCCGGTCCGTGAAAATATTGTCGGAAATAAACTGGTCCGTGGCGCAAAGAAAGGCTGGGGACCACTGGTTTAAAGGACGCATGTTAAATTTTGTTAAAAGAAAATTCAGCACAATGATAATGGCAAACTAATTTGCAAATTTCCCTGCATGTAATGTAATATAAGTAATTTTCATGCCATAGTTTGCCTTTGCCCACCTGCATTAGCTTTATCCCCATAAATCGCTGGTTTAGACCCCATGATGCAGTCGTAAAAATTATGACTAGAATATATGAAACTCCTGGAAAGTGTGATATGATTGTAAAAGCCTTAAGGTGAAACAGAAGAAATATGAGTTTTCAAAGATTAAGCTTAAGAGAAAGTGAGAAGACTTTTCTGGACCGTGGTGTTATGAGCTGTTCTAAAAGTCTCCAAGCCTCGATTAAGCAATCTGCCTAACTTGGAACCATTTTACCTGGCCAGTATTCCACTTTTTCATTTTTTTCAATGGTGTTCTAATTAGATAGACTGGTGACCCTGCCTCTCTCGTTATGACCTTGGACAAATGAATTGACTTTTAATTATGAATTACATTTTAAACAGAAAATAAAAAGAGGTTTTTGAAGGGCAGAGGTCTTCAGAGTGTATATTATCTGAGCCAACATGTGATTGTGGCCCAAGTCATCTAGAATTGGTCAAACCGGGACAACCATCCCCAGGCTTCACTGAGAATGGCCTAATAAAGAGAAAATATCCAGTGAGCTGCAGATGGTCGGGTGAAAATGTCTTGTTGATGCCAGAGGTCGGAGGAGAATGCCTTGGAACTTAACCAGTCAAATAACCAGTCATTACAACCAGTGTATGCATAAAAACATCTGTGAATGCACAACATGATAAAGCAGATAGGCTACAGTAATAAAAGACCCCACTCCTGTCAGCAAAGAACAGGTAACAGAGCTTACTTTTCACACTGGCTCATGAAAATTGGACAACTGAAGATTAGAAAATCTTTGCCCGGTCTGATGAATCTCATTTTCTGCTACAATGTTCGGATGTCAGGGTCAGAATTCGGGGTACACAATGTGAAAGCATGGATCCGTCCTGTCTTGTATCAGAACTTCAGGGTGGTGCTGGTGTAATAGTGTGGGGGATATTTTCTTAGCACACTTTGGGCCTTCTAGTACCAACTGAGCATGATCACAGCCTAGCTGACTATTATTTTTGCTCTCTTTATAACTACAGTGTACCCATCTTCTCATGGCTGCGTGCAGCAGGATAACACACCACGTCACAAAGTTCAAAGAATTTCAAATTGATTTCTTGAACATGACATTGAGTTCACTGCACTCAAATGGCCTCCACAGTCACTGGATCGCAATCCAATAGAGCGCCTTTGGGATGTGGAGGAATGGGAGATTCACATCATGGATGTGAGGTTGATATTTGGGGGTCCAACCTGACACTAGCAAGGTGTACCTAATAGTGTTCTTCAACCATTAATAAGGCGACACCAGATCCTTGTTAACATTAAAAAGGTTTGGTCCGCTATGGTAGCTACAGCCAGAGTGGAAGAATATGCTCTCTGGGTCTGGTTCTGTACTAATGTTTCATAGTGTGACATGAAGTAAGTTGCTATCACAAGCCATACAAAATATTACCTTCCGCCCAGGCTACAGTATGAAAACCAAGGACTTAGCAGAATGGATTTTCCAAAATAAATCCACTGATATGTATGAACGCAATGAAACTAAGGGAAAAAAAATAAAGCAGTCTGCTGGTGTGGGAGACCTAAAGAAACTCAACACCAGCCTCCTGCAACACCCCCATCGCCAACCTGACCACAGCTACCGCACCCCCTGCTTGGTCTTCATACCGTAGCCCCCTCCCCCCTCAAATATACCCCCGCACCACCACCACACACACACACACACACACACACACACACACACACACAACACCTTGACATCCCTAAGGGAAACAAAATTCAATGGGATGTGTGTGACTGGGAAGACATCAGGTAAGAAAGAAAAGAACTGAAAAGCAAAGAAAATGTGCATGCAACTACTTGTGTTAAGGCTGAAAGACTAGACGGTCTAAATATCCATGGTGGTCATCACTGGAGGTTGTGTGTGTGTGGGGCAGCAGCAGCAGTGGCATCAATAATTAAAGCTAATCTCATTAGGACTCAGATCCCTTTCAGACGCTTTTAATTAAATGATGAATGGCCTCCCAGCTGCCTGTTAAATAATGCTGCTCATGACATCACAGTGTGCATGCATGCGAGAGGTACAACATAAGGTAGATATCCTTAAAAAAAAAAAAAAAGGGACACAAGGAGAGACTTTTAGTGTAGAGAAAGGTATGGTCTCTCTTGCACACACCCATACACACAAACACCATCTGCTCATGGATTCTTTATGCGGCTGATTATTAGAAGTTACGGCTGGCCTATGCACCATGGAAAGAGAACAGGAGTTAAATGTCTCAGAAGTGGCAAGCTGTTCCATCATACCAGGCCTTGAAACACTTCATATCAACTTCCTAATAAAATCACTCACAATACCAGATGTCTACAAAAAAGGAAGGCAGATTGAGGGGAGAGAGGGAGAGAGTACGTAATTGTGAAAAAGAAAGGGATGGTCAAGGAGTTTAAAAAAAAGAAAAGAAAAAAAAGGTCAGTGAGGAGCTCGGTGGGTGTGAGGAGGATAAGGAAAACAAAGAAGGAGAGACAGGTAGACTACAGAGTGAACTTGGAGAATGAGAGCAACAGGTAAAGCAGAGGACAGGTAAGGGTGCCAAACGGCCTCAGGCTCGCAATAGCACGGACGCTGCTACGAGAACACCCATAATCCTGTTTCTCATCCCCCCTGCTCTCTCCCTCTCTCTGTCTCTCTATCCTTCCATCCATCCCCTCCTCCCTCCCCACCCTCGCTCTTGGGCTTGCTCTGTATCGGATTGCTGACTTCACAATAGGGCCTGAATCATCACTCTGTAGCCAGAGAGAGACAGAGAGAGACTAAGAGGCGGGCAGGCCGGCGGGGAAAGAGAAGGTGGGACAGACAGTCAGTCAGACAGATCGAAGAAAA
>VUQG01043837.1:0-19123 GCA_015106755.1 Etia nguti | reverse complement strand
AACTCCATCTTCACGGTGCTGAGGAGGCCACAGGAGCCGGCTGCTGACCTGAGGAGGGTCAAGAACTGTGCCATCTGTTACGGTAACTACTGATGCTCATACCTCATCAATATCGTGAGTCATTATACCACTTTTTTTTTTTAAACTTTTTTTTTAGCAATTCTAATAACCAACAGAGTTAGTAGCAGGCAACTGTCAGCAACTTTTGTTAGTTGATTAATGTAGACTGAATCATTCATCTTTCTTTCTTAACAGGTAGCAGCATGTCTGGACAAAAGTAATATAGGCCACTCAGTACCTTGTTCTGCTTGTGCATCATGGTGTTTGGATGGTGCTAACTTTCACATCTATAGTTTCATTGTTGTGTATCATGACTTATTTGTAATAAAGAGTTAAATAATACCTGCAGATTAGGTTGGAACTCGCCCGTGGATAAATGTGTTTTCAGTGGCTGCTGCTGTTTCTGCAGACCCCTGCAGGCGTGCAGAGGAGTGCGCCTTCATCCAGGAACCAGTGCGGCCTCAGCAGGCGGATGTGGACCTGGTCATGGTGCTGGACAGCTCCAGGGAGATCCAGGCCGATGAATACGCTGGTGCCCGGCAGCTGCTGAGCTCTGTGGTGGAGCAGCTGGCCGTGAGCCCACAGCCCCGCCGAGCCGGCCGCCAGGCCCGAGTAGCTCTGGTCCAACAGAGCACCAAGGCGGAGTTCGGCCTGCAGACCTACCAGAACGCTGAAGACATGACGAAATACATGATCCAGAACATGCAGCAGCAGGGCGGCTCTTTGGCGCTGGGACAGATGCTGGACTACACCTTGAGGGAGGTGCTGCTGAAGGCCGGCCAGCCGCGCAGCAGGAAGGCCGTCCTGACTGTGGTGGGCACCAAGACGGCCTACAGGGACCAGGCCAAGCTGCGCTACGTCTCCCAGAAGGCCAAGTGTGAGGGGGTGGCGCTGTTTGTGGTGGCGGTGGGTGATCGTTACAACCGGACGGAGGTGGAGGAGCTGGCCGGCGTGCCGACACAGCAGCACCTGATCAGAGTCGACAGGCTGAAGGCCAACGAGCAGGGCTACGCCCAGCGCTTCATCAGAGTCTTCCTCTCCGCCCTCGACAGTAAGACGTTTCCCATCTGCAGCAGTCAAAGCACAGATTAATTACAGGTGTTCTGGTTCTCTGGAACACCTGAAGGAAGGGGTTAATTATTATTATTTATCATTTCAGATTTGACTTTCCTTTAAACATTCACGTTAACCATCAGTTCCTTTCCCGTTCACTGCAGAGTATATCTCACCATCACTGTTTTTGTCCTGTGATTATTTCAGAGGGAATCAACTCGTATCCTCCTCCCTCTCTGAGGCGAGCATGTGACGAGCTGGGCGGCCAGGAGGGAGGACAGATATTCGTAACGGGGTAAATCACAAAGCGCCACACACTCACACATATCGCGATCACATGGGCTTCAACTAAAATGAAACAGTTTGCAGCTCCTGAAATTTCTAGTTCTTGGTTGATCTCGGACTTTGGGAGAATCAAGAAGAGTTCTTGTGCATTAGGAAGCTGAAAGGCTCTCCTGTGAGGAGAATGCAGTGCACGTGGCAGGATTAACACAACATGGTGATGGTGAGTCCACACATGTGGTCGCTGTGTTCAGTCAGGGCGTGGCACAGGTGGAGGACGTGTTTGGAGAGGAGGTGGAGGAGGACTTCCAGGAGCAGACCAGAGGACAGATTCAGACCGGGCAGCTGGACGTCATCGAGACTCTGATCAGAGGAAACGGCCAGAGAGTCATCTCTGACATGCACGTCAAAGGTAGCCGCACACACACTGCTGCAGGTGAAGGTCCGCTCTGAAAAAGCCTTACATAATGGCAGGGGTAAATGACCTCTGACCTCTGCGACTCTGTCTGAGGTTCAGCAGGAAAAGATTCAAGATTCTTTATTTGTCATGCATAGTTATACGAGTACAACACGCGGTGAAATGTGTCCTGAAACGCTCCTCGACTGTGCAAAGAAGAGAACATTATATACAGTAAATGAATTCTATACAATAGAGGACGTTATGTACAGGGTTAAGACAAACTTCTGCAAATCCGCCTCTTTTCATACAAATTCTCAGGGTCGCACTAAAGTTTGTACAGATGTTCTTTCTCTCCTTCAGCAGCTGGACAGATGTGGTCGGCATGTTTTACAGCAGTCACGTGTCATGTATGCTTTAACCTCGTGTCTTTGTTTGACTGCTTGTGGACTCCATGAGCAGCGATTCTCAGCCACAGACTGAACATAAAAGACGGACGTAGCCACTGGCCTCCATTCTTTCAGAGGCAGTAAAAGCAACTCGAGGAGGAGGCCGATCATGATCTTGAGGAGCTCAGGGTAGAAGGGTGTGCTCGTTTGTCAGCCATGATGGATGACAGAGCTGATGATGGAAAAAAGGTTGATAACAACAAAACTCGCTCAGGTGGCTAAACCTCTGGTTTCAGAATCTAAATCTCAGAGTTGCAGCTGACTGCTCCGTCTTTGTGTCTTTATGTTTCGAGGTGTTTCTTAAACTTTGGGGGAAAAATTGGCACCCCTCCCTCCTTCCCAAAAAAAGGAGAAACTGACCTTTCTCCCAAAGCCTCCTCCTCCTGAGTCGCCCCCTGCTGGTCATCAGAAGGAATGCAGGCTTTCAGTCAGTCTGTGCTGGAGCCGCTGCCTATTTGTAGTAAATGTGTGTGTTCTGCTTTCAGCCCGGTGTCAGCTGCCCGCTGATATCGGCAACCAGTGTAAGAAATACGTCACAGCGTGGTTCTTTGACACAAACATTGGTGCATGCTCTCGGTTCTGGTATGGCGGCTGCGGCGGCAACGCCAACCGCTTTAGAACGGAATATGAATGTTTCCGGACATGTGGCAACCAGCGTAAGTCCAGACTGCACACAGACCACAAACTGACCGCTCCACGTCTGTGGACCCGCTAACCTCTGCTATCAGTGGACAGCTAACAGGATCCTCTGCGTGTTGCTTTCTACTAAAGTCCTCTGTGGTCACACTGATAGCACGCCCTCTGTTACTCCTGCCCACGCTCAAACTCTATCTATACACATACATGCATATGTATATATGTACATGGGGGAAACGTGGGGGACAAACGTCACAGCTCAGTTTTAATATTTTGACATAAAAAGCGACGCTCTGCTTCTCACACACCTGAAACTTTTTCACATGCCAGCACCTCCTGCTCAGTGACAGAACACGTCACGCCGACCTGCGATAAGACCTCGTCACTGTTCGACTGCACAGTTATCGGCTCTCTGACTTCATTCTGTCGTCTCTCGCAGATCCCAACGTCGTGGAGAAGACTCTGCCTACCAGCTTTGTCTCTAAAGGTAAGACCCACCTGTATGATGGACAGCGGTGGGAGAGGAGCACACAGGTGCCTCTACCTGTGAGAAGCACTGCGAGTCCTGCTGAACAGCGTGAGCTCGCACACGGAAACGTGTTTGTGCCAATAAATATAAGTTAAAAAAGGCAGCGAGAGAGAAGGAAGGAAAGAGGAGGATGGTGGGAGGAGTTATTTCCCAGTGTCCGCGTTCTAACGAGGACGAGCGTTCGTGACCATTTTGAGATGTTTCAGGTCACGTCTTGCTCTAATATCCATCTCCTGTCGTCCTCCAGATGCCTGCTTCCTCCCTCAGGACCCGGGAGGCTGCGAGAACTACACGATGATGTGGTTCTTTGACACCGCACAGAAGGAGTGCGCTCGCTTCTGGTACGGCGGCTGCGGCGGCAACAAGAACCGCTTCCTGACGCAGGAGGAGTGTCAGAGCCTGTGTGTGACGAACATCAGATGAGGAGGACGAGCGCGTCACGGCTGAACAGCAGACACGCATAAGGAAACCTGCCGAGGCCACTCGAATTAGTCACAGCATTTACACCCCCCGCCGCCGCCATTATCAGGGAAACAGCTCTAACGCTTTCAGTCATCAGTCGCCTGCTTTTTGTTCGTTTACACGCATGTTCAATTTCTAAGGAGGCCCAGAAAGATCACAGGAACAATTGCCTTTGCATAAACTCTCAGTCCACGCACGTGTGACCTCACGGTGCGCCTGTAACCTCACGGTGCGCCTGTAACAGCTGACACGGTGCATTCACTGCTCATCGCACTGGTTTGTAACGTCCTCATTCACATTTTACGAAACATAAAAAAAGAGATGTCTTGATGCATTCTCAATCATCCAGGAAAGTAAATCTCCAAAAGTTGATTCTGTTCATCTGGACGTAGCGTTTTGTGGGAGAAACGTTTCTCCCACAAAACGCTACGTCCAGATGAACAGAATCAACTTTTGGAGATAAAAAAAGAGAGAAATTCTAATTCAGGACTTGCTGGGTCACATGTTTGTACAGTTAACCTCAGTCAAAGAGGCCACGCCCCCAGTAATGCAAACTTTAAAACAGGCTGGAAACATGGTTATTTCTGCTGGAAAGGTTTAACGTGCCATTCTGTGGGGACTCACTGCTGCCTCTGCTGGGCGCGGGAGGAATTGCAGGTTGGCGCTTGCTCAGTCCTGAGTGATGCTTGGTGCTGTATCATAATCCAGCTCAGAGGAAATCTGAACGTTACTGTGACCTTTCAGGGCCTCCGTAGTTTTCCCTCCTGAGCACATCCCGTTTCCCTGGCAGCTCGACTGGCCGACTCCCCTCACAGACCCCGCCCACGCTCCTTTCCCTCCAATCAGGTGCTATTTTTTATAAATCAGGTGGAGGCTGATGTGAGAATAAGGTTAAGACTTGAAGGAATCGAAGCAGAGAGAGGTGAAGTTAACGTGTTGATGTGTTATTTTCCATAAACCTGATGCAGTATTAAAAACAGCTGGAGAAGCTAAACGTGATCTGTACGTTATCGCTCCCACAGACAGGACCGTATGGACTTCATGTAACTGTAACTCAGCAGCTTCGACACATCAACGATGGTTTAAGAAAATAAAATGATCTCAACTGTCTGTCTGACTTCCTCTTTGTGACCAATCAGCAAACAGCCAGTCTCTGATCACACAGCGTGTGTGTGTGTGTGTGTGTGAGAGAGAGACACTTTTCATTTAAAACTGTAGAAAATGAAGTAAGAAATTCGAATGCACCTATGCAGGACCAACACACACACAGTCTCATATTCATGTCTTAGTGGGGACATCTAATTGACATAATGCTTTCCCTATCCGCTTACCTTAACCCTGAGCCTAACCCTAACCATGACCTAACTGTAACCCTGCCACTAAAACCACATTCTGAGCCTAAATAATACATTCAATGTGGCCACTTTGGTCCCCATAAGTATAGTAACATTCCAATTTTTGGTCCCCACGAAGATGTCTAAACAGGTACATGTGCGCACACACGCAGAGTTTTCAGGTCTCATTCAGTTTCCTCCAGACCGTAAAGCATCGTTTCATACATGATGATTTTATTTTCACACACAGATTCTGTTCGTTTGTGGAGCTCTTACAGTGTTTGATGCTTTTGAGCATCGTTCAGGTGAATCATGAGATTTAGAACGAGCTCTTCCAGCCACAGACAGGAAGTTTACCTCAGGTGACTAATCTGTGCTCCTGATGTACTCACTCAGTCCTTTTGTTAGTGAAACACTTTCAAATGAAGCAAGAAGAACATCACACAGATTCAGCAGCGGTTCCCAAGTTGTGGATGGGGACCCCTGCTGGGCCCTGCAGGAAGAACGTGGAGCTCAGCTCAGCTGGAGGTGTTGCCGACGCTCCGACACTGAGCCGTGAAAAACTGCGAAGCACCGATTTAAAGAAGCTGAATTTCAGCTGCACGTGGAAAACTGAACTAAAGATGAATCAAAACAAGACTACATGTCCCATAATGCAACTCAACAGAGATTTATATATCCCTAAACCCTCAGCGCAGCCACGTATTGTGGTTCTGCTGGCAGTAAAATCAGGTTTCCTCTTTGTATCCAGGCAACAAGACTTCAGAGTGAAAAATGATGTGTTCATCAGGCAGGATCGATATCAGCTGATACCGACGCATGCACACCTGCACTTTCTGTCACCTGACACTGATGGACATGAAAAGCACAAACTAGTCGTCAGGGATCCAAGTCTACAGCAGAGCATTTCACTTCCTGTTTGAACCACGTCATGTGATGATGTAACCGTGTTCATGTGGAACAGGAGCGTGTGTCCATAAACACACACACACACGTATCCTCCGTGAGTGTGTGAGGTGATGTCACCGGGCGCCCTCATTTCCAGACTTTGACGATGCCGTCTCTGGACGAGGTGACGATGAAGCCCTGCGTGGTCTGGAAGGTGGCGATGTCCGTGATGATGTCGTGGTGACCTACAGGGAGGGACTCCAGGCCACGGCGGGGCGAGTCCTCCACCACGCCGCTCTTCTGTTTGCTGTGGATCTCCTGCAGAGACGGCAGTGTTCAAAGGTGGGGCCCCAGAGAGAGCAGGAAGTGAGTGTGTGTGTGTGCGCGCGCACACTCGTACCTGTACGACCTCGGTCCCTTCGATGATCTTGCGGCTGTAGAGGACAGACGGGCAGTGCAGCGAGTCGTTTGCTCCGCCTGCCACAATGTACGATCTCTCCGGATACGCCAGATCCCAGAACCTGAATGGAGGTCAGCAGAGGTCAAAGGTCACTCAGAGAAACTTCCAGAAAAAACTGTTTGTTAAACGAACAGAGCTGGGACTCTGAGCTCGTCCTGTTGCCATGTTTGACGTCCTGTGGGTCACAGAGCGGCGCTTACACCTGAGCGTCAAGCTGGCCCGATGACCCATCGGTGTCAGCTGCACAGCTACAACACCATCTCTCCATGACTACGACTTCCTGCCAGGACTGAGCTTTGTGAGTGTGGAGGGTGAAATATGCCCCAGCCAGAACCATAACTTCCTGTTGGGCTTCACGGAGTGCGTCTGGCTAATCTTAGCTGATGTTAGCTTGCCTGCTAACACAGGTAAACGATGTGATACTAGCTCACAGCGAACTAACCTCGGCTAACCTGTCTGTGTGAGCTGGGAGCCGCGCGTTCGCGACATCAGTGATCCGTGGACTCCACCTGTGAGCTAACGATGCAGAGAAGTGTGAGGTTCTGTGGAGTGTTTGTGTGTCGTTTGGAGGTTTCTCTGTGAGTCAGACCTGATTCTCATGTCAGAGCCGGCTGTGAGCAGCAGAGGGTTCCCATCAGCAGGACTGCAGTAGATCCCGTTAATGCTGTGAGGGGACGGCTGCAGACACACAAACACACATTTGAGTGACCTACCTACACACACACACACACACACACACACCTGAGTGACCTCAGACACTCACCTGCATCTCAGAGAGTGGGGGTGCCGAGCTCGCCCACAGGGTGAATTTGCGGTCTCCGGTCTCCATGTCCCACATGGAGACTTCATTGTTCCCCTGCACAGCTACACACACACACACACACACACACACACAGATATTAATGACTCTATGGAGACTTTAACAGAAATAAACTCTGAGGCGACTCAGCTGACCTGCGATGACAGACGACTGGTAGAGCGGGTGCATCAGCAGCCGTCTGATTCGTGCCCGGGCAGGGTGGGAGTGGTTTGAGATGGGCAGCTGGAACCGCATATCCCAGCAGGCCATGGTGCCGCTGCTCGTACCTGCAGGAAACACAGAAACGTGAACGTTTCGTATAACACTGGGACGTACGTCTTTGTACGCCCGTTTTCCCGCCACCACAAACAGATTTCATGTGAGCTCTCTGAGGACACACGGACCGAGGCAGAGCCAGCACTGGTGCATATCCACGGCAAAGGACGTGATGAGTCCGAGCCGGAGGTCGTGGCGCAGCGTCCAGGCGTTGGAGTTGGAGCGGAGGTCCCAGCCGACCAGCGAGCCGTTGACGGTGGCGTACGCCAGCACGGACTGGGCGCCGGAGTTGAAGTGGTGGATGTCGACCGTGCAGCCATCCTCCTGCAGGTCCAGAGACCTGAAAGACCACAGAGAGTGGCGTGAGAGCAGCAGACGCTCTGTCCTCGACTTCCTGTCAGATATCCTGGTACTCATCTCAAACATGGCTGTTTCAAAGGCGGATTATTTTGAACTGTGAATCATGCAAAGCTGCCCTAGGGGAGTCAAAGATTAGCTTTAGACGAGACGTGTCAGACTAACAAAACCTGTTGTGGGTCCCGAGTTTCCACAGGAGCCACAACCTGAAGCTCTCTGATGATCAGAGGGAGCTTTGGGTTTCTGTTACCTGCTCTGGAACGGCTGCACTTTGGGGGACTTTGGCGGTTTGTTGGCTTCGACGGCAAGCAGCTGGATGGATCCGTTATCTGAGGCCACGGCTAAATAGTGCGAGCCCTGACAGAAGGTCAGCGTCTTCACGTGGCCGCCGATGCGAGAGTACGTCAACACCGACCTGCGAAGACACAGTGAGGGTCAGTGACGCTGCGGCGCCGCTTCTGCGTGCAGGGCGGGCACACCTGAGGGGCTCACCTGGTGGTCGTGGTCTTTCCCTCCATCTTCTGGCTGTCCCACACTTTGACGGTGCCGTCGTTGGATGCCGTGGCGAAGATGGAGTGCTCGTCAGAGACTCGGATGCGGTTCACGGCAGCTTTGTGTTCGTGCAGGTGGGCAACCAGCAGGCCTTTCGGGTGCCACCCTGAAACAGTCACAGCTGTGTGAGGTGTGAGCTCGGTGGGACCCCACACCCCCGCCCCCTGCGAGTGTAGCGGCGCTTACCTGGAGGAGGTGGTCGGCTCTCCCACTCAGCGCTCTCCATCATCTGCTTGGCCATGCGCTCGGCGCTGCACTGCTCCCTCTTCTGCTGCACCAGCTGCTGAAGCTCCGCCTTGCACGTGTTGAGGCGTCGCTGATAGGCGGGGCCGCTCACCACCGACTGCAGCATGGGCACTGCCGGAGCCGCGGCGCTCTTCCTGATCTGACTCCCTGGCCCGTCGGCGGCCTGCGAACAGACCCAAATCTGAGTTTAGCGACTGAAAGGAACCAGAACCGCAGAATCATCTCCCATCATGCCCCTGGGCGCACAAAAGGAGGGCGTGAAACCTTATTCGAGCAGTTTTCCTCCCACTGCAGGAGTCGCAGCCTGAAGATTAAATCTAACGATCGTTTTCTAGAACCAGCCTCGTCAGCAGCGTTCCTCCTCCACAGCATTGACACATGACTACGTTAGAATATGATGATGACACAGGACGAATCACAGCTGCAGGTATAATGGAGAACCCAGAAAGTTTACCCACAATGCATTTTATTGAGTGTTCTCTGGTGAACTGTCAGAATGCAGATGTCCCTGATGCTTTTAGACCCGCCCCCCTGTACCTGCAGCCTCTAAACTCTGAGAATATTCGTGTGAATAAAGTTGCTGTAGAAATAATGTCTGCTGTTTGACGTCTGTGGGAACCTCAAATCTGCTCTCAGACTAAATGGGCCTCTGCACCACCTGCGACCCGGCACAAACGCAGCATCGTACAGATGTTGGGTGGCGTTACCGTCGCGGGCTGGCTGGAGGGCGGCTCCTGAGATCCAAACATGCTCTTCCACTCCTCGTTCATGGTGGAGTCCTGCTTGGTGTGCTTCCTGGCTGTGGGACAGACACGCAAACAGGACGTTAAACCAGAGGACCACGCAACCACGAGCTCAGCAGATGAAGCAGCTTCCACAATCGGTTAAACAAAATCCGAGGAGAAGGCCAAACAAATGTTTCTGTCACACAAAGAAAAGATCAAATATTCCTTCATGTGCTCGTTGAGATGAGACGCTTTTATTTTGGAGGACTTTGATTAGACGGAGTGAATCATTCGGCTGCTTGCTGATCACAGAGGCAAAGTGATTAATGAGAGGGATTAGAGAGCGAGTTTCTTCAACAATATGCTTCTTTCACAGGGTTTGGCTGCAGATGGAGGTGATTACCTTGGCAGAATTACACAAAAACATCTGGAACACGATTTTTTAAAACCAGCGGGACCTTTTAAATACCCCACAAGAGACGGTCATCAGAACAGACACATGGAAACAATCAAGAAAACAACAAGCATCAGAGCTGAAAACTGACAATCCAGACCCTGCAGTTCCTCTAACGTCCAGGAGAGGCAGCAGTTGGTCGGTGCCCAGAGACTCCCATCTTAAAATAAACGTGTTTACAGCCTGATACACAAACTGCTCTGGTAAGTTTTTGTTCACAGAGTGTCACTATATACAGACCATGTACTTTTATACAGTGAGGTGGAGCGAGGCTTAAAACGGTTTCTGTGGCTTAGGAGTCCCAGGTAAACACATCCTGTGACCCCATTACTGTACTAACACACTGAGCTCCAGCTTCATGAGTGAAATTTGAGGATTTTATGTGGACGGTGCTCAGCACTGATTAGCAGACTTGTTGTGGGACCTGCCAAAGTGCAATAAAGCACAAACAAAACAGCAACACTGAAGCATTTTGAAAGTTTAGTTCAGTTTCATGTCACGTCTTTGTTGATCCCAAACAGCTATAAAACTGTAAAAGATGTGGGAGGTGTGTAAGAGCCACAGGTAGAGGAGTTTTTAATGTGACCTAAGACCAACTCAGGTCAACGACGCTGTACCTCAGTGTAAAACATGATATTTCCTGTTCCCACCAGGTGGCGCTGTGACCAAACGTGACATGTTTTCTTATCACACGTGAGCAGTCGGGTCCAGGCTGGACAATGTACGTGTGAGTCAGAGCAAATTTAAATTTCATGGCTGTGGTGCCGCAGACACACTCCACAACGAAAACTCTAAAGCCTCCTCGATTTAACATGGCCCAGGTGTGTAGTTTAGAATGACCACATATGAAGTTGATCCAATAAATTCCCTAGGAGGAGTTTGCAAAAGTGTAACACCTGGAAATGGTCAAATCGGCACCAAAATGGCATCTTTCATTCAAAATGGCCGACTTCCTGCTGGATTTGGGACGTGGGTCCAATGGACTTTTTGGTCGACCTTGGCACGTTACAACTGTGTACCAAATTTCCTATGTGTATGTGAAACCCAGCGTGGGGGCCCAAAAAGCGTGGGTTCGCTGTGTGGATGGAGTGTGGGTTACCTCTCTTGTCCTCGCCCTCAGCTTTGGGTTTGATCAGGTCCACTTGGCGGCCGGTGATGCCGAGCGTTGCCAGGTCGATGACGCCGGTCTGGCCCGCCTCCCCCGCGTGGCTCTGCTCGACCATGTTGGCTTTGGCCTTGTTGGATTTCAGCATGAAGTCTTTGAGAGCCAGCAGCTTGTCCTCCTCGGCCTCGGTCATGCCCTGAGAACAGAGTCAGCACAGCGGTCTGGACTCAGAGAACCCACACAAACTCTTCCACATGTGGAATCATCTGGGATTTTATTTCCCCACAATATTCTAAAGGATGACAACCCCCCCAAACTACTCCACATCTGCACAAACACACCAAAGTAAACACAGAAACAACAAATCACTGATGTAAAGTCCAAAAACTCCTTTCTGTTAGTTTTACAGTCTAACAAGAAAAACTATAAGCATGAAACAGCCTGAGTGTCACACTCGGCGTGGCTCAGATCCTGTGATACTCCTGCGGCTGGGGGAGCTCGTTTCCATCGGCCGACCCACTGCAGACCTGCTGCAGGTTTACTGATGGAGCTACACATTGATCTGCATTTGGAGAAACCACGTCTAAATGTGCAGCTCCCCCCTCGTCCTGCGTCCTCCACCTGTTCTACCTGAATGTTGTTTAGCTGTGCTGTTTGCTGTATTTTCCTCCCTGTCACTCGGACGTTTACTACGCTTGTTTTGTGTATTTTTCCTGTGTGTATTCGTGTGTATTAGTTACCAGCCTGTTGCTGTGAGTCCATCTTGGTCAGGACTCTCTTGCAAAAGAGAATTTGAAACTCAAGATTCGAATGATCCTGATTAAATGAAGGTATTAAAACATTTTAAAAATCCTGCTGCGTGTCGGGGAGCAGCAGGTCTCCTGAGCTTTCCTTTGCGTCGTCTCTTTTCAGGCCCCACTTCCCCCTTTGTGAGCTAGCTGTGAGTGGATTTTTACAGTTGTCCTGCAGTAAAGTTCCTCTGGAGCACAGCTCAGAGATGAAAGATGAACAGATTATTCTGTTTGTGGGCAGCTGGAGCTGCTGATGAATTTGAAAACCTGTTTGACTTTTTGGGTGAATATTTTCAAAATGCTCCAAAAACACGAGTAACACAACATGAAAATGATGTTGTGCAAACACCAAAACGAGAGACACGCGAGTCAGGAGGAGCAACAAAACCCAACCTGTGATCAGATCTCTGTGGCTGCGAGTCTGCAGGCTGAGCTGTGTGGAAGCTGCTGTTGTGTCTCTATAATGCTGCACAGGTTTGTGGATTTCCTCAGAACCCAATGACTAATAAAGGCCCGAGTGATGCACATGGCAACCTCTGAGCAGATCGAGCACAAGCCCCGCCCCTGTGAGCGTTAACTAGAGCTGGCACGCGGCGACGGCAGAGTAACTCACATTGTGAAAGCTACGAGTGTCTGCCAGAGGAGTTTGTGGGAGTTTTTGTTGGAGGCCTGTTTCCAGATGTTCCTCAGACAATTTTTGGCCCTCGACTTTAATTCTGAGGAAAATCTTCAAGCCTGCCACAAACCTTCATCTGACCACAGCTGCAGCGTGGGAGCCCGAATCACTGTCTGCATGTCTGAACTCAGGGACGAGGCTGTGATGTCAGGAGGCTCCAACGTGCTTAAAGCCTTCAGTACTCCTCTTACTCCTTCTCATAAATGCTTTCCCCCTCATTTGTCTCACTGATGGAATACTCAAAACAGACACACATTTGAATCCAGCCTCACTGTTAGCATTTAGACCACGCGAAGCCTGGACGGGAGGACCATACACACAGATACCTGCTAATCAGTAGCATCCAATTAAAACCTTCAACTTCCTCTCATTAACCTGGTCCAGAGGTCCAGATCAGGGACTCAAATTAACTGAGGTGAAGCCTAGCAGACAGCTAGCTACCTGTGTCATCATCCACCTGTCAGTCAGAGACCACGCCCCTGAAAATGCAAACTTTACACCACCATGATCATTTGCTGTCAACAAGTCATCCAGCTTAAAACAGATATGTTAATAAAATGAGGTGGAGGGAGTTAAAGTACATCGTCTCCTTCCAGTTATCTCTGTTGTGAGTAGAAAGGCTCATAGAGTTATTATGAAGGTGGAAACGATCCACAGAAACCAAAACAGTTTCTGTGTCAGGCTGTAAGCATGTTCATTCTAACATGGGCGTCTATGGTGACTGACTCGCTGCTGCCTCTGCTGGGGACCAGAGGAACTGCAGCTTTTGGAGCTTCATCATTACGCAGGAGGAGCTCTGAAAGGGAGCAGAGAGCAGACTTATCATTATCTACAGCACACTGAGGAGTGAGTGCTGTAAATGAACCTCTGGATTCCTCAGTTTGAACTTCTGCCGTCCACATGTTTAATCATCATCTGTTTTTGCATTTCCAGTAACAGGAACTAATCAGAAGCACGACTGTGTGAAATGTGTTTAAATGTGTCGAGAATGCCGACGACATCCAGTCAGAAACAAACACCGATGGCCTCAGAAGAAGAAAAATTTGGGTTTCAAATCAACTCGACAAACAAATCATTTATCTTCAGAGAAACGTGACGGCAGAACCACGACATGAAAATCCTTGGTTTCATTTCACTGAAGAATGTGTGGATGCAGGTTTCATGCATGAAGCTGAGCGAGGGCTGAGGAGGAGGCAGGAGGCTAAACGCTGCTCTTCATTTTCTTTTTGCTAAATGTGTTTAATTCATGAAACTGATTTCATGTTGGCCTCTCACTGAGCATGTTGGTAATACATTATACAAAGTCACTAAAAGCAGTCCAATAAAAATGTGAGGGCGGATTTGTGTGTCTGTGTGTATAATAACACATTTCCCTCCTGGGTGTGTGTGTGTGTTTGTTTAAACAACAGGATAAAAGCTGTGCGTTGCTGCCCCCTTCTGACCGCAGCCAGCATCACTGCAGAGAAACATCATGGTTGTGTGTTGATATCAAGCACAGGCTGCAGTTCTGCTAGCATCCAGCAGAGGCAGCAGTGAGTCAGTGCCCATAAGCTCCCATGTGAAAAAGTGTTCTCACCTGTGAGAGCAGCTTCTTGAGGAGCTGGGCAATGGCCGGGTCATCGGGCGTGGGGCATTCTGGGATGGTGCCCGCGCGCTTCTTCTGGCGCAGCAGCAGGTGTCTGAAGAGGGTGGCAATGTCTTTGGAGCGCAGGGCGTAGTCAAAGATGGAGCGACTCACGGGCTCCTTCAGGACGCTGAGCAGAACAAGCTCCTTATCGATCTGCGGGGGAGATGAAGACGGATGAACTGAGGAAGACCCAGGAGGTGCGAGCGTGACGATGGCAGCGCGGACTCACCTGGATGATGGGCTGGGTGATAAAGGGGTTGAGGTGGGGCATCAGCTTGCAGTAGACGTCAGCGACATTGAGGTGCTGTGCGACCACGGTGATGAAGCCCACGGCGCCATAACGGATCCACAGGTTGGGGTGACACAGAAACGGAGCTACGGCAGGCGGGAGGAGACAGACTGGGTTTAGTGTCTGACATCACGGCCACGGCTAAAACACGTGAAAACCACTGGAGGGAAAAAGCTCCCGTGGCCATGCCGTGGCGTTCTCTCGGGGAGAAGCCGAGCCTCCGCCCCGCTTACCGATGTCGCCGACGAACTCGTAGATGTGCGGTTTCTGCAGCAGACCCAACTGGCACATGCAGGTGAGCGCGTTCAGGGCTTTGTAGATGACAAACTCCTCGGTGTCGCTCAGACCCTGCTGTAGCAGCGGCTTCAAGATGGACGAACTCTGCCAGCCGACGTACGCCGCCACGCCTGCAGCACCACCGCCACACCCAGAGAGAGAAAGGGTTTCTTATTTCCTGTTTTATTTTGTATTCTTTAGAGTTTCACTTCCTCCCCCTGTTAGTTTTTCCTCCTTTCAGAATGTTTGCCCCGCCCTCTCTAGCATCACCTGATCATTTCTGAGGTTCCTGCTCTTCTAGTCCTTACATTTATATGAATTTTTGTATTTATGGCCTTGGATCATAAGTTAATATGTTTATGCTCTCCTTTGTTTGTGTTCTTCTGGAGAACTTGAAGCTTTTGACTCCTCAGGATTATTGTTTGTTTAATATATATATATGTTCATCTGCTTCACTCCAGCCTTCAAACACTGGCCTCTAAAGCCTAAAACTTTGATGGAAGAGAACTACATTTCTCTTTAGCTGCTGGTGGCTAACCTCACAGTAAACCAGCTGCAGGTCCCGCTTCTGGCCACAGAGGCCGCTGCTGCGTTAATTTCGGCGCGCTCACCCACAATGCTGTCGAAGAAGGCGCCCCGCAGGTGCCAGTCGTTCTTGTCGTTGAGGAAGGTGATCATGTGGGACAGCAGGACGTCGTTGGCTTTCTGCCGGCCGAAGAACACGCAGAGGCGCGTGATGCCGTTCTCCATCAGCGACTGCTTGACGATGTTCTCCGAGTCACTGAGCAGCGTCACCACCTTCTGCTGCACCATCTCGTGCAGCGCCTGCAGCTCTGCACAGCATACGCATGGCGAGCTCGTCACATGGGCGCACAGCGACGCATTTATAAGCAGCAGCATGAAGGCCGGGGCGTACCTGAGTCGTAGTTTTCGTTGGGGTGGAGCGCTTCCTCTGCGTCCTCGCCGCTCAGGTCCTGCTCCGTGTTCACGTTGTTTTCTTGGACCAGCTCCAGGAAGCGCAGCGCGCTCTCGGCCAGATGGGCGATGTTTTCTGAGAGGAAAAAGAAGGCGTCAACAATCTAAACCCGCGCACCGTGCGTCTGTGGCGTTTCCGAGTCACTGACCTGCGTACGCCAGCCTGACGATGGTGGCGTCGTCCTGGGCGAGGTGGGCGATACCCGGCAGGATGTACTCGGGGTAGATATTCACGTCATTCCTCGGGACCTCTTTCACCAGCGCCAGCACCTTGGCTAGCGTCCGCACAGCCTGGGCACGTACGCGGGGCATGGGGTCATTGCAGAAGTGCAGCAGGTACGGCGTGATGCGGTCCAGCAGGACATCCACGCCGAGCCGGGGGGCCAGGTGGAGGACGAGCTCCAGCGCGGCGAGCTTGGAGTCACAGCAGTGCAGCGTCTGGAGGCAGGAAGTGATGACGGACACAAGCACGATGAGGCCCTGCTCCTCACGGGAGCTCGTCACGCCATCGCCGCCATCCTGGGGCGAAGAGGAGGCGGAGCCTGAGGGGAAACAAACACCAACAGTCAGGATTCAGCCGCAGCAGACTTTCAGAAAAGTTTCACCCTCAAAAGCGCGTCACCTCCGTGCAGGTTGTGCAGGATGTTGTCGAGGTCTTTGCGGATGATGAGCACGCGCTCGTCCGCCGACTGGAACGTCTCTTTGGCGAACTGCGCCATGTACGGCTGCAGGAAGGTGTAGAAGATGTCCGGGAACGCTTTGCCTCGCTGTTGCTTCAGATACTCCTCTGCTGTCAGGCGCTTTTCGGGCTCCCGCTGCACCATCTGGGCCACCTGACAGGAAGCACACACACCGGTAAAGACCTGGCTGTGGGTGCTGCCCTCGCTGCCTTCAAAGGAAGGCCAAGTAAGAGCTCCCAACGACCTTGGCTCGACCGGGAAGTAAACGCGTCCATTTTATAAAACATTTATTTTTCCTTTGTCGGAATTTGGGGAGGGCCGAGCTGCAGTGCTCAGACACCATTTCCCTCCTTAAGAGCAGTTCTTGTAACTTCCTGTTTTTTTTTCTGGCCAAACGTGTTTTTATTATAATCAACACTGAAATATTCTCACCGAGTTTCAATGTAGGTGAAGATCTCACTGGATTTAACCCACTTCTATGGAAGGGATACATATGCACTTAAATATAAAAACACTTTCTTTTCAAAATAAAATTAAAACGCTTTTATTTTCACGGGATAATGACATTGAACCTAAAAACTATTTATCTATATCTGAAGTCTCCAAACAGAGGTTTCTCTGCACTGGTAGAAGAAAGACACTTTTACAGGATCGATCAGCTGAGCACAGGTAACAGTAATGCACTACCTGAACTTTCAGAATATAACCCACCTGCACCACATCCTGCTTCCACTACAAGCAGGTGACGTTTTGGATTCATGACTTACAGCGACTAAATATCCTGGCTTCAATGAGGTTCCCTCTTTCTTATAAACCTTATTTGCCTTCTCTCACCCTCCCTGTGCCTGGTTCTGCTGGAGGTTTCTTCCTGTTAAAAGGGAGTTTTTCCTTCTCACTGTCGCCAAAGTGCCTGCTCATACGGGGTCATATGATTGTTGGGTTTTTCTCTGTATGTATTATTGTAGGGTCTACCTTACAATATAAAGCACCTTGAGGCGACTGTTGTTGTGATTTGGTGCTGTATAAATAAAGTTGAATTGAAAAAAGTCATCTGTGTTTGATGCTGCTGTGTGTTCTCCTCCTTGTCTGAGCTGAGCTGACTTTAGTTGACTGTCTGGGCTTGATGTTTGGGTGTTCTAGGCTCTTTCACCTGCCCAGGTTTTAAAGACTTTTCCTATTGGTGGAACATTCCACTCACCCTCAGGCTGAACTTGTTGCTGTGAAAATGAAGGCACTTTAATTTTATTTTGAAAAGGCAGCACCTCAGAGTTTTTTTAATGCAAGTCCAGAATAACCTGTTTGATAAAAGAGTGAGACTGCAACATTTCTTAGCCTGAAGCCACGACTGCTCATCTTCACCCTTCAGCTGCTCTGACGACACATAACTGATCACCGGTCCAGAATTACCAGCCAGGTCATAAATCAGTACCAGCTCTCTGACGCTGCGGTCCTCGATCTTCATGAGGACCTGCTCCGTCTGGAAGTGTCCTTTACGATACGCCAGCAGCTGGGACAGATCAAAGAGCGGGACGCCCTCTGTGAACAGCTCAGCGATCACACAGCCTGAAAACACACACACGGTCTGGTGTTCCTCTGAATGCAGAAGCATACAAACATTTTCACTGGAAACGTGATGGAAGCTTCCGGAAATGCCTCCGTACCTGCAGAGAAGATGTCCATGGCCTGCTTCAGCTCCCCTCGGCTCCTCTGGTTGTTGTTGGTGAGGTCCACCAGCGGCGTGTTCTGGTCGCTCTCCGTGGTAAACATGCTTCCATCTACGAACCTCTCTGGGGCAATGTAGCACGTCCTCCTCCTGGACGTGTCGAAAAAGTAGTTGAAGTCGGCGGGGTTGTCTTCGGGCAGGTAGGTGGGCTTGAAGCTCGCGAAGTCGGTGAGCAGCACCCAGTTCCAGCTGGTCACCATCACGTTCTCCGTCTTAATGTCCCCGTGACGCACGCCGGCCTTGTGAGCCTGGTCGACGGCGTTGAGGATCTGGAAGGCGAGCCAGCGCTTCTCCACATTGTTGAGGAACGGCCGCGTGCTGATGCGGTCGTAGAGGTTGTCCCGCACATACTGGCGGAACAAGATGGCGGCCTTCTCGGTGAGAGAAGTTTTCTGGAAAGGCAGGCAGTTCTGGCAGGAGTGCAGGCGGATCTTCAGCTCCTCCAGCTCCTGCTTGTAGCTCGTCAGCGGCAGCGACGGGTCCTGGATGGCGAAGACCTTCACCACCACCAGGCCCTCGCGATGTTTGGCCCGGGCCACCTTGAAGAAGCGCGTGCTGCCCAGGCTCTTATCGTACTCGTGGTCGACGATGTCGGAGAAGTAGCTGTCCACAGACAGGATCTGAGAGGGGGCGATGCCAGCCAGCTGGTTCCCCATCGTGCCTCGAAACTGCGCTGCAGAAAGACAAACAGGAAGAGAGGTGTACACGCACATAGTGAGTGAAGAAGAAACACTCAGTGCATCATGGGAATCCCCCGGCAGCCTACGTCTATTGCAGCATAACTAAGGGAGGATTCAGGGTCACCTGGTCCAGCCCTAACTATATGCTTTACCAAAAAGGAAAGTTTTAAGCCTAATCTTAAAAGTAGAGATAGTGTCTGTCTCCTGAATCCAAACTGGAAGCTGGTTCCACAGAAGAGGGGCCTGAAAACTGAAGGCTCTCCCTCCCATTCTACTTTTAAATACTCTAGGAACAACAAGTAAGCCTGCAGTGTGAGAGCGAAGTGCTCTAATAGGGTGATA
>VUQG01043835.1:70814-83156 GCA_015106755.1 Etia nguti | reverse complement strand
GAAAACAAAAAACACAAAAACACACACACACACACACACACACACACACACACACACACACACACACACACACACACAAAGCGAGCCACCAGAAAGGGCTTAACACTCTCATTTCATTCGACAGTTGGAGCTGAAGAGAAAAAAAAACAACACTTTTCAAACGTAACAGCACCTACACAATCAGGGATTACTTCTGCTATCCACACACAGTGTCAGTCCATGACAAGGTTTTGCCAGTCTGACCCTGCAGTGATAACATACCTGTACAGCACAGAACATATCTGGTGGGACATAGACACCCTGTTCAAGTACTGTAGATGCTGTGGCTCATACCATAAAACAAGACACTGAGCAAATGTATAGGATCAGCATATGTTCACAATTTACGCTTTCCTGGGTGCAACAGTGTGTGCCGAAGTCTGTGCGCACATCTGAGTGAGACTTCAGCAATGCCCCTTCATTGCGTGGACACAGCACTCTGGATTTAGGAATGCGTGGGTTTGCAGGGAGCAAGGAAGGTCACTGGGAAAATGTAAATGAGTTGCATGATTCAGCCAATCCAAATGTAGGCTGAGCATTGCGTTATATAAAGGCCATGCACCAACAAAAGATGATACACCATGCTGTGGCTCTCTCTGCTTTACAGGTGACTGAGGGGGCTTGTTGTATTGTCCCAGAGACTAACAAAATGGACAGTAATGATCCTTAAATGGGAGACACTGCAGTGAAAAACATGGTTCTTTCAGGGACTGAACAATTTGATATATTGAGGTATTTTGGTTTCAGAGCATCTTTTTTTCAGACTAATGGAAAAATCCAAAAAAAGTCAAAAAAAAGCACACAGGGTGTTTCATGCAAATTAATGCATATTAATGAGATAACAACATATTCGCTTGTTTAAATTAGAAATTTCAAAGAATCTGAATTACAAAATAGAATTTTATTGATTTAAGTGAAAAGTGTTTTTTTCTTATATGTAAGTACTAAATTTCAATATAATAACATTTTAAAATAGCTTTAAAGGCTGTGAACATGACTGTTTTTTTGTTTCATACTCTGAGCCAGAAACTTCTAGGTCAGTAGCGCTTTACTTTACAGTAGTGCCATTTGTATCTTTAAGCACAAAGACAAAAATGCCTTGTTTTTCTTATTTTTAGTGGCAAATGCTTGATATGCAGATAATATTGAATGCTTTCAGACTGAAAAAAAGCTATGAACAATAACAATGCTACCATCTTATTTTCAACAGTAACTCTCTATTGAAATGTTCTGTCTGCTTCAGTTTATGCAATAATAAATATTTAGCTGTAAATAGATTTGAAAAAATGCACTCCACGGTTTATTTTCATATTTTCTTTATTACTTTTTGTCACTTTGTTACTTGATTTCTTTTATTATTATTCTTCAGAAATGTATTTAAAAATCAAATACTTTGAATCTGTGTACAGCCCTCCCCACCCACTGTCATATCTCATGCATTGTTTTCCATTCTCCAGTCTCCAGCAATTTTCAAGTACCTAGAAAGTACCTAGGTCTAATAATATGGAAAAGAAAATGTAGTGATTTTCTAGTCTCAATGACCACTTAAAGCATTTTAGACTACATCCTACATTTAACTATGCATCCTACATTTAACTATGCTTAATTCTATACACTTTAACACTTCATATACCTCACATATGTGACCAATTTAGAATTTGTATCTTTGTGGCAATATTTTCAAAGCTGTGTTTACTATACATGAGCTAAAAAACAATTCAGGAAGTGCTTAGATTTTGTCTGGTTTCTTTGTTGAGTTTGCATGTTCACCCCACACCTCTGTGGGTTCTCTCTGGGTACTCCAGCCTCCACCCGGAGTCCAAAGACATGTTTGTTAGGTTAACCGACGACTCCAAAATTAGCCATTGTCCTTGTAGTTTATTAATCACGTGTTTCAAAACCAAAAGTATAAATAAAGTGTTTTTAATCTATTTAAAGACATTTAAAATGACATGCTCTGTAATTCTCTGGTTTCTCTTTGTCTGCCCATGTATCTGTGCACCGTTTGTCTACCTACAGCTACAATATGTACACTTTTACTGCATGGTTCTTCTTTGGTGTTTACGAGTGGAGGAGCACGTTAATGAGATCTTGCCAGAGGAATTGTCTTAATGTGTGCCTTTACACCCATTTATTGTAATATAAGGCATATTGAGTAGCATGCGGACAGTGTAATGAACACAGGTTAATCACATGACCCTGATAATCACTCGGGGTAAACAAAGTTTTTTATGAACACAGATGGATTTACTGTGTGTGTGTGTATCTGTGTACCTTAGAGCATGTTTCTGTAACTGGTGCCTCATTATCTCTCTGTCAAACGCAGTCTGAGGAGGCTCGCCTCTCCACAGAATCATAGAATGACAGGAAGAGATAAAAATAATATGAGGTGATTTGAAATGAATACAGACCCAAGCCTACATTACTGTGTGTATACCTGAACGTTATTGTTTTTTTACTCCTTTTATATTGAGTTATTTATATTGAGTTACTTTGCATCAGTATAATGAGGATACAAGGGTTTCTGCTGAAAATAAAATAGGTGGAAAGATATATATGTTACATTATGTATGTTATAATAAATATATGAGTCATGTAGTGAAGACTGAGTCAGACCGAGACAGAGGGCAAATCATTCATGTATTTTTCATTCGAAAATAAACACAAGTCACATAAAATCATCATTGATTAATACTTCAAAAATATATCAAATGACAATGACCTTAAAGACTGTGACATTTATGAACCAAAAAGAGATTTAGTGATATCAAACAATCTATACATGGATAATTTAGCAGCTGATCTGATTAATAGTACATAACAAATGGGTTGTGTTATTCAGTTTGACAGGAAAAGCTTAGGAGAGATATAAATAGCTGAATTAAGATGTTGGTTTATATTAAATACAGGTTTTAAAACGGATTACAATGAAATGGGGAGCTTTTTGAGTTTTTATTTTATTAGTGCGCACTCAGGTTAGTGTGTGTACAGTACTGCAAATACAAAAAGAAAGGGTTAAGTTGAATGCAGATTAATAACTGCGATTAATAAATATAGTCGCGTGCAAATAGATCATCATTGTCATGGAAGCTGAGCCGATCACACTTCAGTAGCTTAAAAAAATAAAGGATGAGCTTTTCCAGCAATTCCTGTTGTCATGGTCTGTGGGTTTTTGTTGTGTCGTTTTGTGTGTTTTTGAGCTTTGAAGATTAGATTTGTTATTCTTTTACCTATTCTATTTTCTGATTCACAGTCCTTATTGTGTATATTGTTTAGGGACAAATTTCCTTTTATTCACTATTCTGCATGGTTTGTTAGTTCCAGGTATTTTAATGTTTAAGTATTTTCTTGTTCTCAAAGGTATTTTATGTTCCCTGGTCCTATTAGGTTTAAGTGTGGTTACTGGGTTTCTGTTATTATAGCCATCAGACCCTTCTATTCCATACTTGCGTGTCAATTTACCTTTATTTACCATCTGGTTTAATTATTTTCCTGACCTATTTTGTAATCCTTTGTCTCTTGTTTCATGTCTTTAGTTTTACCGTCTGTCATTTTCCTTGATTATGTTCAGCTGTGTCTTGTTACCCTCCTGTGTCCCATTCACATGATTAGCCCTCGGTGTCTGAGTGTGAGGATTAACTTTGTTAACTGTCAGATTGTCTGTCTGTCATCTTTGTGCGTTCCCAGCCTGTTAAGATTCTGTTTGCCTTTCTCTTTGTTTATTATAGTTACCTTATGGACTTTGTGTGTTGGGCCTTTCTCTGCCTAAAGCAAAGGATCATGACACCTGTTGCCATCTAGATGGTGCAGAGTGTGAACAAGTCAGCAGCTAAAAAGTAACAAAAAACAAAAACACCCCAAAAACAAAACAACAAAAAAAGACAAAAAACAACTACCCAATTTGATTAAACCTCCTACATGTTTGTACGCTCCCACCTCACTTTTCACAAGTCCACACTTTATGGTAGTCAACAAAATACCACACGGCTGGGCAAAAGAAAACAGGTGAGGCATTGAAAAGAAAGGCCTTGGTTTCCAGTTTGCTTTTACATTTACCAACTTTGGTTTTCCATTTTATCCAGCACTGATTCCCAATGTGACAATCACTCTTAATGACTGAACTAATCAGCTGGTTCTGTTCACTTTCACTCGATATGAACACTCTATACTGCTGATTTCATTTTAAACATATAGATTGTTTTTGTCCATTAAGCTACACTCAATAACCCTTGATGAATATGTGAAAACCAGTATTTTACTCTCTAATCTACAAAAGTATTCAATCCAATTGATAGAGAATTCAAAATTTATATTCAGGTACACCCTTGTTTACTTTAATAATAACATTTGGAAATGTGGGAATTAAAGCTGTGCAATCAGATAGCATATGTCATCTCAACTAAAGAAAATGTGTCACTCTGGCTGTTAGAATCTAGCAGTCCTTTAAAGTATCCAGTACTTGTTTAGAAACAATCATAAAAATAGAGACTCCCCGAGCCAGAAGATGTTGCAAGACAAAGAAAAATGGCTTTGTTGGCTAACACATAAAAGTGTGTTAAAGTGACTGATTCACTAGTATTCAGCAGGTGATGATGAGGACAGTGGAGAAGAGGAAGAAATATCAAAAAGGAGGGAAGGAATCAAGGAGCAGGTGCTTTAGGGTTACATGCTCTAAGCCAAGTAGCCGAATGAACTAACCAAAGGAGAATTGTTTTTGTTAAACTTGGCATTTCCAGACTCAATGACAAATTGCTTAGATAACTTCACTCATCCTTTAAGTGTCAGAAAAACATGTTCATCAGTTTGAGTGTATGTGGTTAAAACACACATTTAAATCTTCTAATTCTTTTTCAAACTATAACCCAATTTATTTATCTGGACTTTAATAATTTGAAAGCCAGGTCATCAAAGTCAGTTAATTACTGAGTCTACAACCATGGATCTGAACAAAGTACGCAAAAAGGAACCACATCATATCCAACTGAGGCTGCAGTATTGATGTGACTGAAACAAAGCTGAACACAATAATTAATCATTAACATGATCAGGTTGGACTACTTCAATACATTTAATTGTTTACTGTATTGAATGACAGCTGAATGAATGGCATGAATGTCAGTGCACCACATTTGTATGTTAAGGTTGAACTTTTATTTATTTTGAATTTCTATTGTTACATCTATCTATCTATCTATCTATCTATCTATCTATCTATCTATCTATCTATCTATCTATCTATCTATCTATCTATCTATCTATCTATCTATGAGTGTTGAAAAAATTACAAAAAGTAGTAAACTTTAATGTATTTTATATTCATTACATGTTAGGTTAAATATTTAAAGCCTTTTTTGTTTTAATTTTGATAATTATGGCTTATGTCCAAGCTTTGAAAAGTTTACTATGAATGACTGGATCAGTATGGTGTTTTATGGAGGTGATCACCTTGTGGCATTACTAAGGTGTTATTGAAGTCCAGGTTGCAAACCATTTGGTAGTAGTCTTGGAACTCTGGGATGATGCAGTCCAGTTCTTTTTCTCCTTATCACAGGTAAGATGATTCTGATATTGTCTCTGAATCTCTGACTCAATATTAGGAATGTAATTGTTGTAGCTGCTATCCTGAAGATGAATGGGGTCGCTCTTGATGCTCTGACACCAGCCTCAGCCCACTCCTTGTGAAGCTTTCTTACCACACTTTTCCCTTATATTCAACTTTCCATTAGTATGCTTCGATGCAGTACTCTGTGAACAGACAGCCTTTCCAGCAATGACTTTCTGAGGCTTATCCTCGTTGTTGAGGGTGCTGATGATCGTCATCTGAACAACTGTCAAGTCTGAAGTCCTCTCCGTTACTGTGCTAGTGTGTACAGAATAAAACCAAGAGACAAAGAGTATCTGTACCTGTATCTGTTTGAATTATTATTTTTATAAGTGCTTAAGTTCAGCAAGCATTCCTGTGATGGGCTCCTTTGGTATCAAGACAGGCTGTTCCAGGGTAATAAAAGGAATTGTTCAGCACCTGGCTAATGTCATCACTGCTTGTCAGCATCAGGGACAGGAAAAGTGGTCAGAGGGAAAGATGAATAAAGTTAAATAAAAAAAGCATCCTATAGGAGGTCTTTGAGGGAAGAAAAACTGTTTCAGGACCTAAGACTTGGACAACAGTTGATCTTTCAGCACTCTAGGAAATAAATGCTTCAGGACCAATCTCTGGCTATCCTTGTATTACCCACCCAAAGGCCAGAATTTAACTCCATAGAACATATTGGACATGAACTTGTCAGTGGGACTGACTGTCCAAACAAAGCTTGCTGCAAAGCCTGTAGAAATTAGAGAAAACTTAAACATATAATTGCTGCCAATAGGTCTGCTTCATACTATTTCATAAAAGGTCTGAATACTTAATGACTAATTTTCATTTTTCATTTCTGATAAAATTACAAAAACTATTTCAGCTGTTTCACTTCACTTGATTTGATCTCAAATTTTTTTCCAAAATAGCTGTAAGTATGCTTGAATCAGTTTTTAAAGCTGCAATGTGCCTCTTAAACCTTTGAAATCTGTCTTTCTTGCTTCTCTGATAGAATAGTAGAGCTGTGCAATACTGCAAACTTTGGTATCAATCTGATACCAAGTAAATACAGGGCCAGTATTTCAGATACTGATACTTTAAACCTATAAATGCAGCTTATGTAGGGGAGAGCTGTGTGCCATGACTTAAGAGATATATAATCATCAATTTACATCAATTTACAATAATACAAAGAAAACCCCAACAATCACATGGCCCCCTATGAGCAAGCAGTTTGGAAACAGTGGGAAGGAAAAACTCACTTTTAACAGGAAGAAACCTCCCAGAAAGTCCCCACACCTGTCAGCTTATCATCTATTTTGAAACTGGGTTTGTTTTTGGAGGGATCGATCCCCCCACATCTAAAGAATAGCTTTTATAGAACAACGATAGAGATGACGCTGTCTGAATTACTGTTACTGTAACTTGAAGATAGAAAGAAAACATGTTTATATTGAAACAGAAAGCATTAAAGGTCCAACATTCAGTCAATCAGAGCATGATTTATTGACCCAGCTGTTGTGGACACACGTAATAAACACACAATCACATATTTAAGTACACGCTCTCATGATTTGCCAGTGCGTTCTTAGGAAGCAGGTCTGTAGAGTTTTCCATAAGGATGCAGTATTCCTATGAAATACCCTATGCAGATAGTGTGTGAATAGCATTACCAGTAAACAACACTTAGTCTTACAAGTTATTACATCATCTGCTCTCACACACATTCACTTCAGCTCAAGTTATACGATAACACATCAGCTGTTTCACTGAACATTCAGAACATATTTCTAAGATCTTAAAAGCATTACTACACATGCATATACACGAACAACCACAGAGTATTGTGGTAGTTTTTAACCTTTAACAGAGTCTACACATAAGAGCTTGAGTTGTCATCAATGTATATATGTCACCTTTTTCCTATCCTTTTGATCTTTACACCCTTGTCATCGTGCTCATATTCTCTCTAAACCTTTCATCACCCTCCATATTCTGTGTAAAATACCTTCCACATCATGAGTTTATTTTGTCCCTTGATATTCTTGCGTTTTTCACATTTCTGGCACTCTTCCTTTTTCGTTCTTCAAAGACTCGCTACTCTTGCATCTTACTCCATTCACCTTCTCGCACACACACACACATGCAGGCACGCTACAATAGGGTAACCCCGGGGGGTCAGAACAAAGCGTGCACTGTTAATCGAACCTGTGGCGAGAAGAGAAGGAGAGACATATGGGGAGGGGCTTGGGGTGGATACCCTTCAGCAGGCTAAGACACAGTGCTGATGGAGGTTCAACAAGATAGAACAATGTGTAACAAAGTGGAGTGTGCTCCATTTATCTAACAGAAATGAGTTTTTACACTTACATTTTTATCAGCCTTTACAGAGTGTGCATTTTTTTATTTATTTTGAATGTGCTAAACTCAACTGAGTACATTTCTGGGATTGTGTGGATTTAAAGTATTAAGGCATTTAATGTGGGATTAAATAAAGATGTGTTTAATATAATATTGAAGATGAACACTCCAGCTTTATCCCATAGTTCAAGGACAAAATTGAAATTTGAAATTGAACGTAGGTATGAATATGTCCCTGCAACAGACTGGGACTAGTGTCCTGCCCAGGGTGTACCCTACATTTCTGCACAAATAGGATAAGTGGAAGAAGATTCATGGAAGATGAATGGCTTAAGGATGAACTTCAAATTGTGATCTACAGTTTACGTTGAGCTATTTTTGGTGTATTTATGTCAAAATAAAACAGAGCTGCTGCGAAGGTTTGTTAGGCTTAAAAATCCAAGATACACACTTGAAACCTGTACAACTAATATTTTAATGGATGCAAACATTCAGTCGGGCATTTCTGCATGTCTTATTCTGGTCCACAAAAAACATTAAATCCTTTAAGTGCAACTTTGTAAATCTCATGGTTCAGAATAAATATGATCACAAATAGCACAAGCTATATTTCAGGCTTACTCTTAGCATGACCTAAGCTGGATAGCAACATTAACAATTGCTTTACAAAGATTTGTCCAGTAAACACAAACAGGAACTGAGTATCTGGCCTCATTAACTGGCCCCATTATTATTGTCGAGTCTTTATATCCGATCTTTGGAAACACCTCCCTCTATGCATTCCCAAAATGGTCTTTATAGTTCAGTCAGAGCACTACTATAAAGGCATCCACTTTTAGAGAATAACCTTAGAGAAGTGATTATGATTGTAGACGGTTTGCAAGGGAAAATTTGGAGTATTACATGGCCCAATGAATCATACTCAACAGAAAAGTGACTAGACAGCTGACACTGACAACACACATTACCGGCTACGTGTTGTCATTTTTCAAATATGCCCCATTTAGCTTTGAAAACACATTAATCAATAAATTACAGCTTTTAAATCTGTGTAGTGAGTGAGCATAATTTTTGGGTCGCCAAATTGGCATCTCATTCCAGGTGCCGCAAGTGTAGTTTGTTAGCTGTTATGTTTGCTATTTGTTTTCCATGGACTTCACAGGGAATAGAATAAGTAGCACAGTCACACATCCTGACTGGAAGTTGAGTTTAGATTATTAACAGCTTTTCAGTTCATTTTCTTGTAAAGCTGGCGTTGACTTCCCTTTTCTGGACTCCTGTCATCTTAATTTGATGTTAAAAATGCTTAATTAAATTTCACACATTACAATATAACTTGCATCTACATTATAATGCTTAAGTTATATTTATTTAATTTATGAAATCTTAATAGGGCCAAATTTCAGTCACTTTTTGTTGTGTTTTTTTAATCTTTATTTTATATTCTAATAATAAAGTTATTACATATTGTTAGTTAAGATTACACAAAACAGTAGTATTTTAAGCCTGTTCTGTATAAGAAAACTAATTCCTCTTTATTTCAGTTTCTTGGCATCAAGCTGTGTTTGTTTATCAGAGAGTTGACAGTCAATGGCATCATGTTGCTTGGCAATCAATAGGAAAGGTTGAAAGGTTCAGATGATCTTTTCTCAGTGGCATTAAGCCGACCTCTCATCTCAGCTGCTTTCATCTGAAAACAAATGGCATTATCACCAATTAGAGCTTTAATTAGTATACAGACCTTATTTGTGCAAGATAAACACAAGCAAAAGAAAGGATCACATTTATAAATTAGGACAGAGAGAGAATTATTCATTTAAAAGTTCATAAGAATTCTTCACATCACGGTCATGGCAGCTATTATGTCTGCAATGCAACACAATCCCAATAAACAAGGGATTATCGGACAGTGTTCCATATTTGAAGGTAAATTCAGTGACCTCCCGTACCATGGGGGAGGCATATGTGCAGTGTATATCAGTCATTTCCTTCTTTAAAATCTTAACATGTAATAACACGTCTATAGAAACAATTTCAGTGTATGCATTTGTTTGTGTACTGCATGCCTGTGTAAAAGTAAGGTTAAGAAATGGATATTTGATACAAAACAGTGTATTTTATGTAACAGTGCAAAGTAGATCAGAGAGCAGAGCATGACCTATTTTTAGGCCTCCACTGAGACAATGTTTCTGTTCCATACGCTAGAAACCCGACACATTCTCACTCAGCTCAATGCATACTGATCTCAGGCGTCACATTTTACTGCACTGTATACCTCGATGTGTTATTTTTTTGGATATTCATGGTAGTGCTGTGTGATCTATAAAGCCTCTTGATGGATTATGATGTATGAAAAACAACCAAAGCACACAGAAGTACTGGAATTTTTCTTCTTTTGTTTTTGAGTTTTTATGTTAAATTTAAATATCTTGGTCAGGTTTTGATAAAACTCAGTATCACAAAAGTGACTGGATAAACTAACATAATGAAAAGTATAAGGACTGTTTTTAATACTTGCAAAATCCTTTGCAGTCAGTGACTGCCTGTTCATGCATTTATTATTTCTAGACTTGACTATTGTAATTCTTTAATATCGGACTGCCCTAGAAGTTTCTTGAAAAGCCTTCAGTTGATTCAAAATGCTGCAGTGAGAATACTGACAGGGACCAGAAATTCTGGCACAAGTTAATCTTGGTTTTCTCTGCCCAAAGACTTTTTTTCCTGAACTGTGAAGGATCTTTCTGGCAAAGTCTTATCTGGCCTTGCTTAAAGCGTAACCAGCGGTTTGTGCCAATGACCTCCTTCACTTGTATCAACATCTCTTTAGGCATCATGTTAAGCATTTCCATTAAAAAAAGCTAGCAGGTACAAGTTTGATACTTAGAACTTAAAATCTTTAAAAGTGCTGCACTTTAACAAAGCCACATCCGGCACAGAAAAATACTTTTGCTCAATGTTATAATACAGGTTTGCTTTAGGGCTTTATATACAGCTTTATAATCTATAATTAAAACTCAAAGACTAATATTAGTTACATCATCACCTGCATGCCTGGGCATACTGAAACAGAAGTCCTGAAGGGTAAGGGTAATGGAGACAAAACTAGAGTACCCATGGAAAAACCGACCAAATTATATAAAAAATGTCAGAGCATTCCTTTTGACTTCCTGCACAGGCTTCGGCCTGGAAGAAACTAGACACATACACCACTGGTACTCTGAGCAAAGCCCAAATTATTCCCCTAACTACCATCTGTCCCACGCATATGTGCATGCATGCAAGCACACACACACTCATAATCTCACTTCACCTGCAGCGGGATCATTAGGACTATTTGATGAGTAAGTGGAGAGACCATGAGCAGAAAATTTTATCTCCTCAGGCAGAGAGCTGCCTGGCATTTAGTCCAGTCCCAGCACTCCTATCACCACTTAGGCAGTGTGAGTGTGAGTTGGCATGAGTGTGTATAACTTTGTGTGAGAGAGCTTTTCAAACACTGTGCTCTTACTCTGGAAATGACCACACATGTGACATTATTAATCTTTGGTTGATATCTTCAGTACATGCGTTTATGCTTTTATTATATTTATTATTATATAATACTGTATTTAACACTATAAATCTTTTCAGAAAGAGATGACACTGATCTGTTAGAAAAAAAGATATAACTTATTTCTTATTGCCAACAAATGCCTTGAAAACAGAGTAACTTAGTAATTCCTCTAACAAGTGTTACATGTGTAGCCAAAGCCTGATATAGATTTCTCTTTGTGCCATAGCCCATACAACATTAATGAGCCATTATATTGCTTTTGTTTCATTACAGTGACACTGTAGATATTTTTTTTTTAAAATCAGCTCACGTACACTGTCTATTTTATATACACTGTACTGCACCAAATATGGAATAATCCACTGCTGAAAGTAGTGCTCAACAAATGTGCGTTTTACTCCTTATTGAGTAATGTTTGCTAAACAGTGCACAGCTGTTGGAGGAAATTACTCACAAAGGAAGCTATGCATTTATGAGGCATTTACGATTTGCAGCTTTGTTAGGAGTAATGAACAGAAAAAGATCAGGAAAGAGAACCAGGCTAATGAATTATTGGTTTTGGTCTTATTGCGGGATTCAAGGACATTAAAAATATATGTGTATACAAATGTCCGCCTCATCAGTTTTCTGACAAATGTCCTCAACAGTAATGTTATAATGCTATTTAGGTTTAAGGTTCATCTTATTCATTATTTTCTATATATACTTTTTTTTCACTCGCCTCTGTCACTCCATCTTTTTTTTTTTTTTTTTTCTTCCTCTTTTTTTTTCCCCCTTTCCTTTTTTTTTTTTCTCTTTTTTTTTTTTTTTTTCT
>VUQG01043835.1:41120-69030 GCA_015106755.1 Etia nguti | reverse complement strand
TCTTTGAGAGAAGGCCGAGGGTTTGTAGTGCTGTCAACAAAGCAAAGGGTGGCTACTTTGAGGAATCTAAAATATAAGACATATTTAGAGTTATTTATCAATTTGTTCTTTGATACATAATTCCATATATCTTGCTTCATATATTTGATGCTTTCAGTATGTATCTACAATGTAGAAAGTAATAAAATAAAGAAAAACCAGTAAATGAGAGGGTGCGTCCAAACTTTTGACTGGTGGCGTAGCTGCTGCTGGACAAAAATTTAACTGCAAAATATAACAGGTGCTTGGCAACCTTGCTTTTATATTGAAATATAGGTAGCATTAAAACAGTTGGCAACCAGCTGAACCAAGTCTCTTATTGCATGAACATGTTTTGCATACAAGTTGTGCTCATCGGGGCAGACTTACACTGATTGCAATGTCTTGGCAACCTGTCTGAGACAGTCAGTCAGAGTGGGACAATTGTTTGGAGACAGGTTGCCTCCCACTACTTGCAATCGCTCACCAAGAGTAACAGTGCACTCGCCGATCTGATCTATTGTTACTTTAGAGTGATTGAGCCATAAGCCACAATTTATATACTTTAGTTGAGCTCATTGAACAGAATAACCTCCGGAGACCTTCATATGTGATGTCTATATGCTCTTTTAATTTCAGACTAACACAAAAGCCCCTGTCCTTCATTTACTTGTAAGATTTAAAAAAAAACAGCTGTAGTTTTTGTAGTAGTATATTAGTAGTATTTCCATCTAGTCAGTAGCCTTTTCAGAAGATCTGATGATGCTCAGTTTAAACATTTCTTAAAGCCTTAAAATGTGAAATGCTGCACATTTCACAGGAACAACACAGACCCTTTATGTGACATGGAGGAACTGACAGTTTGTCTTTGTTGTCAGTAATGAATTCTCTGCACTTAGTTGATAAAATTACAGGCCACTGATGCAGGAGGGGTTATCTGTCTGTCACCAGTGGCAAATTAGGTTGGTGCATTTTTAATGTTTTTGCAACAATGTCAGATCTCTCTTTATAGATGTCATAATGCACCAGGAAATTTGGTTTTTCTCAGTTCAGGTTTTCACACTTTCAACTCATTGTGACATTTTCAGTGGCTCTTTTTTTCTAAAGCAAAGACAATCTTTGCCTTAGATGACCTAATCCAAGGTCATTGACTCAAGTATGAACAGACCCAAGTATGAACAAGAACAGAGGAAGCAGCTATATTGATATATTGTTTTCTGATGAACTCTGGTTAACCATTTGTTTGCACAAAGCCATTAATGTCAACAAACATGAGTGTCAGTATAAACTGTGGGTGAAGATTAAGTCCATAGTATTTGCCTTTTTGTGCATGAGTTCTGGCTCATGGCAAGTTAAAGTATAACATTATAACTTCACTAACACTTACACAGTGAAATTCAACGAAACCCAGAGCAGCTCATAAGAGTCGTCAAAAGGTTTGCACACGGGGTAGGTAAAATAGGCTTTAAATGACATCCCAATATTAAAAAAAAAAACAAAAAACTGCAATAATAGTTCTGATGATGCTTGTAGTTTGCAGGCAGCAGCATTTAAAAAGTGTCAGTAAATGAAGAGCATTTTCCATCCTTCTTTCCTAATGAGCTACTGTCCTTGATGACAGGCTACCTCATTTAAAGTGTTTGAAACAAATTACCAGCAGCTGAGCATTATAGTGCCATAGTAGAGAGTATTTTTTTCCAGTGACACAGCATAAGTCAGATGTAAGCACAAACGTAGCCTAGGTGCTTTTTTGACCTGGAAATTTTAAGTACAACTATAAAATGCTTAACGTGATAGTTTAATAATGACAAAAGCTGCACAATGCAGCCGCATAATAAAACTGAAAAATATTTTCTAACAGGGATTTTGTACCTTAGATCGCACTTTTTAAACAACTGCTCAAAACCCTCCTTAACCATCATGTAAACGCATCAGTTATTTCCAACCACCGGTTGGTCTTCCTGTCATATGAAGTGGAGCTAGCAAGTGAAACTAGTGAGTGCTCCAGCAATGCTCAGTGAAGTTATATGGTCTATGCTAGTATCTCATCTTTCATATACTGGTTGTATTCAGTAGCATGTTTTTTGCCTCAGGTTGCTTCCACCTTTTGCAGGAAAAGGCTTCTTGCATATTTTGCAAAGTACTTAACTGAAGCCTGACATGGCCCTTGCGATTCTCTCAGGCATGTCTTAGTTTGTCTTCCTGTTGTAAGGAACAATACAAGGCAATAAATGCAACCAAACACAAGCATTTTTTGTGAATCTTGTTGAGAACTCAAATGTTACCATAAAAATAGTTAAAAATTCAATTTTGATTAATAGTGCAGAATAGAATACGTGATTTAACTGTGTACTTTAGATGTTAATGGTCTTTACATGTTAGTGTGACACGAAAATGTCGAAACACTACAGTCTTTCCAATGTGTTTGATGAACTCCCTGATGGATGGATATCTATCATCTGTTTTGCACAGGAGTTGCTGTTATTGTCTTGGCCTTAATGCTTCAGTCCGGGTTAAGAGTATATTAAAAACAGACTCTCCCCAGCGCCCAGTTAACGTCGGAAGCTGCCTTTTTAAAAAGGAAAAAACCACATCCTAACATGTTTACATCAAGATAGATGGCATGCACAGTGTAGTCATAAAGTAATCAGGAAAGTCATTTACATTGTTCACTTTATATATCTGAATGGTTGATGAAGAAGTTTTAAAACATCCCTCTGAAACCAATCAATTCTGGCCTGACTGAGTTGTTTATATGGAACATTTCTATTTTGTGTGGGCTTTTAAACCAATTATACTCAGAACATTAGGCTCCATGTAAGCAGAGCCATGAAAAAAAAACCCCAAAATGTTCAGCAATCATTTTAAAAAGACAATTACATTTATCTAAAAGCTGCTAAAATTAGCAATCATAAGCTGCTGTGCATTAGTTACATCCGAAGTAAAGCTGTACATAAAAATGGCTCAACTTATTGCAATAAGAGCTTTGTATTTACATTTAAAAAGTTACATCGTCTCCCTTTGAAGCCTTGTGTAATGTGATTGTGTCCCTGTGCTTTGAAAAACACATTACTTCAGCTGTAGCAGAGTTCACGCAGACATGAATAACTGATGGCTGAATAAGGGAGGCAGGTTCTGGTTTTAATTTCCGCCAGTGTTGATCTTAGAGATGCTGTCCATGCTGCATAAAGACTGAGTGTCACTTCATAACCTGGACAGACAGGATTAGTATCAGCACTTAACAAATGAAGAACATCCTTCATACTAATCTTCCAGCTGTCAGACATGAGCGAGCCAGGGGATACTCCTGCTCCCTCACTCCAGATCAGCTTACTACTAATGACACACCCACTCCTGCTTTCTAACCCACCATACAAACACAGCAAACGCATGTATGTGTGTCACTGCCATAAATGCAGCCACACTGATGATGTAGGATAATCCAAAATAACTTGAAAAGAAAAAGTGAAGCAAGCTTGAACTTTAAAAGAAAGTCATTCACATTTTTCCCACAAGATTTTTATCTTTTATTTTTTTCACTTTCAATACTAATTACAAACATTTTGCTGCAGAGCAAATCAATCACGGCATATCATGACTCATCACACAAATTCATGCAAAATCATTCAGAGCAAAATGATGAAGTGGCAAACATTTAACACTCCTCTTTTTGTCACTCCGGGCTAACAGTGCTCTTCTTCCGTCCTTTTCTCGCTCAGTCTGTTTTGTGACCTTCAGTAACTTGCTGTCTTCCGCTACCGCACCATGTTTCGTTTTGTTATTTTGTTTGCAGTTGTCCTCTGTGTGTGTGTTTTTTATGGTTGGCTGATAATTTTCTTTTCACGATGCCACCACGATGATGCTCTCATTCCCCTTCAGTGACACAGCCTCGGTGCCCATCAATGTTTTTGCCTGCTTATATTAAAGAAAGATGGAAGATAAGCCTATTTCCACAGCAATTAGACGCAGGGCTGGCTTTTATTGATGGCAAGGAAAGGACTATTTTAGATAAATTCCATAATTTGATGTTCTTAGAAAACAATAATGTTGAAATCTAATAATGGTGTGATGAAGAAATTTCTCATGATAAGAGCTGGAGCCTGATTGCCGTTTGTCTGGTTCGACTCTTGATTGGAGTGGTCACATACACGCTGAATGGCCAAATATGGATGTTTGGATGTCTCAGCCACATCCATGACTTTTTTAATTTTAGTGAAACGAGGCAACAACAACTCATGAAAAGAGATTACAAAGTTGCAGAGCAGTGACAAAAAGAGAATTCACCAACCACTTTCTGTTCTGTTATAGAAATTGTACAAATCACACATTTTCAGTACATGGATAATGCAGTTTGGTTTATTTTTTTGACCCATGAACCCAGGATGAACTAGAGCTCTACATACATGAATAAATTTATTGTAAATATTTTCCACATTAACATTTGTTTTACATGAATGAAAACAGTCAAGATTCTGATTTCTTTTTGTCAGGATTGGGATTTAAGAGTGAGAAATAAAGATTTTAATGAGTTTGGCTAAAGGTCTCAGTGTAACCACCGCATTCGTTGCTTTGTGCACCGCCAGTAATGTCGTCACAAAGCCACTTCCATTTATGCTCGCTGCTCCGTTATTCTCCTGAATGAGGTGTTGCCACATCAGCACTGATATAAGAGGAGAGTCATTATTGATATTACTTATTGATTTGATTTCGTATTGATTCTCATTGGCTTCGTTTTGAGAATAACCACCGATGCTAAACAGCAGCAAAGAAATTACATTCATGCTAATTAATTGCAGGCTGTGGGTCAGATGTTTGTGCATGTTTGATGATGTATTTTCCCTCTTTGTTGTGATCAGTGTTGAAGCTGTTGTTATTACACATATTACACAGAATATACTTCTTAAAAGTAATGCAGTACTTTACTTAATTGCTCCCAGGAAAAAGTAATTTGTTATACTACTCATTTCATTACATTCATGTTACTCTGTAAAAAAAAAAGCTGACACACACTCAACACGACATCCAGCTGATTTTAACAGATTTGGGCAGAGTGTAAATGAGTAATCTATAACTTGTTATGACAATAAGACAAGATTATATTTAAACTGCATTCTTACATTATCTTTGGAGGGAGCCCTAAATAAGTATCAGTATTGGTGCTTATCTTATTGTTGAGCGCTACTTCCTAGATACTATGTAACACCAACTGCATAACTCAAGGTATACCATAGAAGTTGTACCAACTAGTAGTAGTAGTCAGTATCAATACCAGTAGAAATGCATGATTTTCGATACTCAATTTATACAAAAAATATTCATAATCCCATGTACTTAAACATACTCCTTGATTAAAAATTTCATTTGAACTCACTGAGCTGTGGTGGCAGAGTGGTGGTAGTTAAGCCTAGTAACATTACTACAAAGTATAATGTTAGTTACATTACATCAGCTTAAGCATTTTTATAACATTAATATGAAACATGGTTGCTCTTACAATGCGAATGCCAGCCCTAAAAAAAAACTGTAACGTGTATTTCGCAATAAAAATACCTGACTATTCCTTATCAGTGAATAGCACTGCAGCTTTCCTTGTCATCATCTTCAGTGTGTCGTTTTTGCTGTGCAATGTGTAGTTTTGAACCTGCTGGTGTCTGTCTTCCTGTTGAGCATGTAAGGATAGACTAGAACTCTTGTAGGTTTATCCTCCCCCAGTCGTCCAATTGAAGCCTTGGTACCAAGGGTTAAAAAGATTTTAATAAAAAGAAACAATTCTTTCATGTTTTCTGAATTTTGGCATTGAAAGATATCTTAAGTATTGGTTCTGGTAACATTAACATCTGGGAAAAAAATTTAAACTAAAATAAAATTAAAAAAATAAAATGATTTTATTAGAATGAGATGAACATCATTGTGAAGCCTGAGAGTCAAAGATGGATTTTAATTTAGGATTACTGGGATAAAATACCTCAAATAAAATCCAAAATTAGAAAAAAATAAGTGGTAAAGGTTTAAACTTCCCCTCTTAAGAATGTGTGTAATTATAAACTGGTGTCATACACACAAAGTGTTAACCTATTAGAGTAGGTGGATTTAATTCTCACGAACTGCTTAAGCATCACTTGCCTTTTTTGTTTTGTTTGTAGAAGTACAGCATAAATAGAAATGACACAAGTCTAAAATTATCAGGGAGGAAAAATGTGTTTGCTCTCTGCATGATTACCATATTACAGCTAAATAATTCACCATCTTCATGTTCCTTTTTTCTGTATGCAGGGGTCAGAGTGGATTAAACTGGTAATAATAGCAGTCTTATTTCAACAGGAGAACAAGGCAAGTTAGAGCCCCTGGCCCTAAAATCTAAATTAAGAAGAAGTATGGTAGGAAATTCTACAGCTGCATGCTTAAATACAGAAAGATACACAGAAAGAAAAGGAGTGACTGTAGTTCTCCTACCTACATCTCTGCCAGAGTAATCAAGTGTAGATCTATCCAGCCTCTACCTAATGCAGTAGGGCTTCTGATATGATGGAACTGAAAACAATGAATAAATCATCTCTACTGCACTTAATAGCACCCCTTTTATCCTTCAGACCATTCCAACACTTGCTTTTATTGCTGTTTAATGTGAGAAAGCGGTAGAAAGAGAGACCTAGCAGATACGAAAAGTTAGCAGAGGAATGTATCTTTTGTCTCTCTTTAGCTTATTTGGCCTAAATTGGGCTTAAAATGATAGGTAATTGAGCAAATGTGGAGTGAGACTCCACTTCTCTGACTGGGTCTTAAGGTTGTAGATTTCCTCGAGGAAATTTCAGCACCATTTAGCAGACCCTTACTCTTATGATTGCTTTCTCTGGATGAAAACTTTTGAAAGACAGATTTAGACATTATATAATTTATAAAAGCACACTTAGAGAAGTTGTGTCTCTCAAAAGACAGGTAAAAGGCAGTTAGAGGCAAGGAGACCATGTTCAACCCCGTATGCCCTACGTAATAGTCTGTAATTGTTTTGCATGCTGAGTGCTGACGTCCTGCGGGCATCTCTTGGAATGAGATGGGTTATATTTCCATTTTCAGTTCTATATGGATGAGTCCGGGCCTGCACTACTAATAAGCAGATCCACCACACTTTAAGAACTTGCTTAATTACTGATTCTTGGCTGACCTTGCTGTCTGCACTTCACTTTAGAGCCTCAATTGTGGCTTGTCAATTTCTATGTTAATGAATACTAGAGGCGCAGGGAGGGACGGGGAGAGGACAATTGTTTTCAGAAAAAGTTGATGTTCGGCAGAGGAGTTATGTGATTAAAATATTGTTAAGTAACCTTGTATTAAGAGAGTGAAAAATAAAAGACATTGGATTACAAATGCACTTAGCTGCTGTACTTAGTGTCACATAAGAAGTGCTATTTGTCAAACACCAGCTTTGAGAACATCACAAGTTAAGTGGGGGCTTAAATCTTACATCTAAATAAGTCCTCAATTTTCCCTTACTGTTAGATTTGGTTTCCATTTATATGTGGTGGCATCCTGTCACTACCCTCTGCAAAACCCCTTTGTAGAAGGAAGTGGTGCTTGTGTACTTTTGAGTTGACTTTTTCTAGTTTTCTAATTTCAGTCCACCAGCCAGCCGGCAGAAAAAATAACTTAGGCAGTCATTTCCTGTGTCATATAAACTTTGACCTACAGAAGAGTTTGTGGATGTGACAGAAATAGTTATTGTCCCCACTGAGTTTGAATTCTGTAGAACAAATATAAGGGTAGCATTGTGTTTGTAGTCCACCATGTGAGCTTCATAACTGAGCTAGCTTGTGTCTCTTGGTTAGAAATTCTCACCACCAGGTTCCTTGATAAAGTTCTGTTCAGGCCATGTGAGAATAAAGCAGGTAATTGTGTGGTGAATTCAAGTGGGCAAGTGGGTGTCATGAGCTCTGCCTCCTGCTCTGTGGTAAAAGTGAGGAGAACGACTTTGCCTGGACTTGATTTTTCTAACACTGGAGTTCAGGAAAACTGCTAATGCAAACTGTCGACTGCAGTGACAGCTACACAGAGGCGTAACAGTAGAGGTGTAAGTGAAGCAGATTCTGATGCTGTTTTCAAATTATGTGTCAAAAATTACAAAAATTACAAACAGCCGGCTAAGATGAAAGGAGGACAAAACACTGCTGTGCTCCAAATCACCCATGGGTGTGGGCAGGAGTGTTGTTTCATACCTGGTACTAGAGCACCATGGTATAATGGCATGCATTCAGTGAAACTTAGCACCGCAATTGTTTAGGCTTTTAGGTTTTGAGGTTTTGATATGAATTCATCTACATTTTTGTGAAAAAAGGCATACTTACATGTATTTATACACAGTGTAACCATGTTTTTTTTCCCTTTGGAAGCATCTTTGCACAAATTCACGGCACGCGGTTATTAAATGTAAATCTCTCCACTCCTGCACATCTGAGACTTCCCACTCTCCCGCCCTCTATTTTTTTTCTTCCCATCTCTTACTATCTTTCTATTTTGCTGCACCTTACCATGTATTCCTTTTTAGATGGAAAACAGTGATCCTGCTCCAGCCTTCTGATTAAAAGGAAAAACCTCGACTGGGAATCATCAGGAATACTCCCATGACGGCTCCAGATGCAAGCTCTTGATTGGCTGCTTGATGTATAATTCAGATTAGATGGGAGATCTTAATGAGACTGACTAATGATGTTGACACGTGTCTCAGCGTGGAAGAGGGGGGGAAGTAATGCCTGCACACTCACAAATTTATTTAAACAGATAACATCAAATGTTCGTCAAAGTCAGAGTATAAAGTCGCGTTTATGACATTCATGTACTGTCAAATTCTTCATGCTCTAGATACAAACAGCTCTGCACCAAGTCTGCAAAACATCTTGTATTTTAAGCTTCTTAGATATTATCTTCTAATAATTATGGAGTTGTGTATTTTTTCATATGCTCCCCATCACATATGTTTTGTTTTTTTTTTTTATTTTTCCCTTTTTTTTTTTGCTTTTTTAATTTCATACTTTATTTGTAGTATTTGCTTTCAGATGCTTATCATCCTAGGCATGGTCAATGGTTTATTCACACCTGTTACCACACAGACTGCCTGCTTTTTGCGTCTGGGTTTAGATTATTTTCTTTTGACAACTGCAGCCTTGTTTCTCTAAATGAATTTGTGGATCTACAGCCATTTTCAAATAGCTACACACCCACAGTACCCGTGACATATATAGGACTAAACTCTTAAAAGTTCCTGCATTGCCCCCACAAACATTCCCAAATGCATATTACTAGCAGACGTTCAGAGTATCGCTCAGTAAGCTCTCTTCTCCTCCTTTTCTCAGTTTTTTCAAGAGATTCAGCTTTCACTTTTTTTAAGTTCTTGTGATAATTTAGTCAATGGTTTGTTGGCAAGTTGCAAAAGGAGAAAATGTAGTTTCCAGTTGAAATATTCAGCACTACTCAAAATGTGGAAAAAAAACAAAACCTAAGCTATGAATAATAAACTAGCATTTTTCAAAAACGTATTTAACACAGCAGTGGAAAAAACCTCAGAGTAATGCAGTGATTATTCATACAAGGTCATGTCACAAAACAAGGAGCTTTCGCTGTTTTAGAGAAGAAATTGTCAGTGTGCGACTGACGTCAAAAGGAATGGCTTGAATTTTGGATCAGAAGGTGATGTCCTTCTTTTTTTGTATATATATTTTTAAAAAAACAAATGAAAGTATCAAATATGTAGGTTGATGTCCAAGACTTTCTGTGACTGAAATAAAACTCTCGACAACGCAACAATAGCTGTTAGATGATGAGTGGTTTTAGATCATGATCATCCAGCAGTGGGTGGTACATTCTTATAAAAGCCCAGACAGAGAAGTTATTCTGAATCCACCACTTGTACTCTTCAACTTATTTTAACCCCCTCCTCTCCTGCTCTGCATTTTAAAATGAAACCCAGCCTTTAACTTCTCTGGAAGTGGATCACTTGGCGAGGTTAATTAGATGTTGATGCCTTTTCACACGCTATGATCAAACACCTATGCCAGACCGTCAAATTCAAAGGCAGTGGCACTGTGATTCAGAAGGATGCCACTTTAATCAAAAAGGCTATTCACAGCATTCAGCGCGTGAACTGGCCAAAACGATGACATAATCAAGGACAAGAAAAGGTGTCCAAAAGTTTTAGAACTATTAGATTTCTTGCACGTGTGAGCAATTTCTTTTCCAAGGTTGCACATGAATCTGCTGGCAGCGTCAGTATCAGTTATAAAGAGGTTAAATCACTTCTAAGTGAAGATTTTGAAAAGGAAAGGGCATTTTGAAAAGTAAACCTCTGAGGGACTGGTAACAATAAACAGACTCTCATTCTGATGTGCTGGTTTTAATTCAGTTGTGTGCTCTGGCTGTCAGTGGTTTTGTGCTGGCACAGATGTGCATACCAGATGAGCAGGGGAAATGGCATCATCTCTACAATTACAGGAAGGTCACGACCTGCTGTCACAGCAACCGCTTGGCATCCGTTTAGAAACTGCTTGGCACCCGCAACCTGCAGATTTCATAAACCTGCAATTAGGCAATGGGCATGTATCAGTCAGCACACTCTGTGAAACATCTGCTTGTCTGTGGGTGTGTGTTACTGCATGTGTCTGAGTGTGTGTGTGTGTTCGTCTGTCCATTTTCAGCATGTGTGCATGTCACACTAAGAATTAGAAATGATGGACGATGGACACAAGCTAACAGGAGACATTTTGTCCCAAATGTCCAAATCAGCACAAAACTGAAGGAGAGGCTTGCAAGAGAAGTTCATATGCCGTGCAATAAGTTTAGAAAAAAAATAGCAAACTACATTGATTTGCATGGAGAAGAGTTTTGTTGACACGGTTATCAATTCTTGTGAAATTCACCACTTTTGTGTGTTTTGTGGATGTACATGTCGTGAGCAATACAAAGCTGAAATTTATAAAAATCTCTCATTGGAGCCTCAGAAGTGGAAGGTGAGGAGACGTCAGGTAAAGAAGCGTTATTTTCTCTTTTATGACAGCAAAATTCCTATATAGTTGGAAAAAGATATGGCCTCTTCCTGATGTCTTAGATTTTTGGATATTTGTCACACTGACATTTCAAATCATCCAGCAGATTTTAATATTAGATAAAGATAGTCTGAATAAATACAAAATGCAGTTTTTAAATGAGTGATTGCATTTATTAAGGGAAAAAGTTATGTAAACATACTTGGCTGTGTGTGGAAAAGTAATTGCTCCCTAAACCTAATAAGTGGTTGTGCCACCTTTGGCAGCAAGAACTGTAATCAAGTGCTTTTCACATCACTGTTGAGGAATTTCCATTTTTCTTTGCAGAATTATTTTAATTCAGACACACTGGAGTATGTTCAGGCATGAACGTCCTGTATGAGTTCATTCCAAAGCACCTAAATCTGATTTAAGTCCAGATTTTGACTAGTCCACTAGTATTTTTTTTTTTCTGGAGTCATTCAGAGGCGGATTTTCTGGTATGTTTTTGGACATAACATAAGTGTGGTTGAGCTTCACGACATGAACTGAAGGGCAAACATTCTCCTTCAGAATTCATGATTTCTTAAATAATGACACGTCTTCCTGAAGTAGCAAAGCAGCTCCAGACCATCACTCTACCATCACCATGTTTGGCTGTTGGTATGATGCCCTTTTTCTGAAATGCTGTGTTCGTATTAGGCCAGATGTAAAACATACACAGCACTGAACTTCCAAAAAGTTCACCTTTTGTCCCATTACTCAACAAAATATTTTCCCGAAAGTCCTGGGGTTCATCAAGATGTTTTTGTTTGTTCTGGCAAGCGTAAGACGAGCTTTTGCACTCTCTTTGGTCGGCAGTGGTTTTCTCTTTGAACTCTCCCATGGATGCCATTTTTGCCCAGTCTCTTTCTTATCATTGAACCATGAACTCTGACCTTAAATGAGGCAGGTGAGGCCTGCTGTTCTTTCGATGTTGTTCTGGGTTCTTTTGGGATCTCCTGGATGAGTCGTCGATGTACTCTTGGAATAATTTTCTAGGCCGGCCCCTCCTGGGAAGGTTCACCACTGTTTCAAGTTTTGTGGATTTCGGCTCTCACTGTAGTTCACGTGCCTGAGTTAAGGTCAGTGTTCATGATGCAATAAACCCTTAGAAATGGCTTTGTGACCCTTTTCAGACTGATAGATGTCAATGACTTTGTTTCTCAGCTGTTCTTGAGTTTCTTTAGATTGAGGCATGATCTGCTGCTTTCTTAATAAAAAACTGTATTTTGTGTTTCCCCGGGTTATCTTTGTAAAATATTCAAATTTGTTTCATGATCTGAATCATGTAAGTGGCAAATATGCAAAAAAGCTCAAAATCAGGAAGGGAGCAAATACTTTTCCACAGCACCGTAGGTGGTGAAATTAAGGTATCTTTAATCTAAACATATGCTTTACACAAAATGCAAACAGCAACAAGAACAAGCCTAACTCAGAGAGGGAAGGGGGAGAAACAAGAAATGGTGGAAGGCACAGAAACAGGAGGGAGATGAGATGACGACAACTGATGGACAGCACACAGACCAGACAGTGACAGATATATAAACTAATGAGACAGATATTGCTCCCAGGAGATGATGAAAAGCAAAACAGAGCTAAAGGAAGAGTGAATATTAGACCGATACTGTGACATCACTCGTTTGTTGGAGGCTAAGGTTACGCCATGTTTGTGCGCTATCAAATCTATGACAGCGCTATGTGTAAGTGGACAGAAAAGAATTAAAGATGGGGTTCGTACACGCACTGCTACAAGCAAGATTCACTGGTGGATTTAAGCACTTTGAATCAAACCCACAGCGAGGGGAAAAGAGCTTCATCCTATTACGTTAAAACTTTGAGAAATGTTCAAGTAGAAACCAGTGGACAGAAGACCTCTATATTATGATCAATTTGTCTGTGTGTGAACTCACACTGCAGTTGTACTGGTGTTTTTTAAAAGTCCATGGCTACATCTGTTCTTGTGTTCCCTGTGGCCCACTAGGACACACATTATTTTCTTCTTATTTTCAATTTGAACCAAAGAATTAATTGTTTCTTTATGTGGCTGCATTCAAATGCATTGTCTATTTCTGTCCGCTCAGGAAAGTGGGACATGATGCTAATTCAAGATACCGCCTATTTAAAAGCAAATTTGGTGATTTTTTTTTTTTTTTAATTAGTGAAAGAGTCCATATGGAGCCGTTCCCATCAAGTCAAAGTAGCCTCCGTGCAGTACCACTGAGCAGAAGGAGACTGGACAATGCAGCAGCAAGAAAAAAAAAGAAGTGTGGGAGTAAGCTGTGATGGAGTCCTGTGATCTCTAAGCAGTTTCTATGGCATCACTCATGCACCATTTATCTATCGAATATGGAGGAACTAGCCATATGTGAGTGAGTGAGCATATTTTTTATTTTTTTATGGAGAATGAAGAGGAGGGTTTATGTCATATCAGTCAGCCTCTATATTTTCTGCAGGCGGAATAATGGTCAGGTACCTACTCATACTCTGAAAGGAAAACTGCGGAGGCAGATACGTCTGTGACGAGTTTCCTGAGCCCTGGGCCAGTGCAGTTATACAAGACAGCCCTCTTCCTTCCCCTCCTTTTGGGATTTCACAATGAAAGGTGGACAAGACACAAACACATGCAGTGTAATTGTTGTGTGCATAAAAATGCCCACGTGCCACTTTAGCATTCCTTTTGTTCTGTAACCTCAGCTTCAGTGTTGCTCTGGTTTTCTTGAGGGGATTATACTATGAAATTGCTGTATAATCCCTACAACTACGATGACCACTGTTTAAAAAGGGTTGCTATGTTCAGTGGTTGAGAAATATAAAAGACACACAAATGAAACACAAGTATTTGTTTAGCAAAGTGGACGGTATACCTTAGCTGATATTTTAAATCTGTAGAGCACTTGCACTCTTATAAGCTGCAATCCTGGATTACATCATATGATGGGACCATAATCAATACAGCAGTGAAAAAATGCTAAATGAAATGCATAACTGAATTTCACCAAAGAGTTGAGACAATCCTTAAAGGTGGGTGGATGGAGATGCAGTTTTATGACTTCCAACAGCTGTTACGGATCTGCTCAAATGAAAGGTTAAAGTGGGAAACTATGGTGATGGTTCTGACATGATGGATGATCATGCTTTTTCTAAAACAATTACATCTGCCCATAGTAGATCCCATATCCCCACTCGCCTAGCTGACACAAGTTGGTGAATGGTATGTGGGATTTTGTTTGTGGGGCTTACAGCACTGTCAAAACTTGATCAACAAGAGATGCTATAGAGAGTTTTCAAGTAAAGGAGATCTGTTTTTGAGAGCTGCTTAGAGCTTTATTCATTTCACATTTTCCTGTGATGGATAGATGATTAAGTTGTAGTAAGGCATGCGCTGGAGCTCCACCATACACCATATATAAGACAGCTGTTTGAGCAATGTAATTACATTTAAATGTTGAATCTCTTATTAAGAAAAACAATTTAAGGTTTCAAATGTTTCTAAAAAAAATCAATAAATATGCCTCCAGTAACATCGCCTTTGAGTCAGATGCCTAATATTGATATGGAAACGGTGCATTTAAGGCACTGATTAAAAAATATAGGTCTGAATTTAGCTTATTACTCATGGTGATAGTTGGGCTGCTCAATTTAGTATGTGTTGGTTTCATCCTGGCTTTGATCTGATCTAAACTCCCCGGTTAATCATTTACCATAAAAACAAATACAAAAAAAAAAATATTCCAGGACCATTTTTATCCAGCAAAAATGTCAAACCACCTGAAAATAGAAAGCATTCGCACAGAATGGTGCGAGGGAGACAGGGGGCAAAGTGTTAAATATTACGCACACAGCAAACAATTCAACAACAATTCACCACTGAGTGTGCATTTGGCTGTGAGATTTCAGCTGAGTTGAGATTTTTTTTTTTTTTTCAGACTGCTATTACATGAATTAGTAGGATGTGTCTCATCACCACTGATGGCTCATGCTAACCCAAAATTGGAGATGAGTACAAGAACTGAATCATTCTCTATTGGATTTGTACACCCACACAGGTGTTTTCATGTATTCTGCCGGATTACATGCTGGTGTTAAATGTGGGCAGACGTACTGTGTGGCGTAACTACAGTCCAGGTACCGATAAGATGCTGAAAAGGTGTAATTTGTCCTGACATAATGGGTGTAAAAAACTAACAGATGAGTCAGAGAGTTGCCAATCAAGCAAAGTCTACATATCCAGACCTGAGAAGAAGTTTAGTCCAACAAACTTGAAGAAATCGTATTATTCGTTGCCAGTTTGTTGGTAGCATGGTTGCCAAAGAATTAAGTGACTTTAGCAGTGAAGCTTACACAATTCTGATTAATGTGTGGTGTTTACTTGGTGAACTAATCTTCAAGCTAAAGTTCATGACAAGACTTGCTTGCATTCCTAAATTAGAAACCCTCCCTCTGTTGTTGTGTATATTGTTGTTTGTTTGTTTACCAGTGTGTCTTTGCTTAGAACTGCATGAAGCAATGACGACATTATTGCCTCATGTAGATTTCATGGGCTTCTGGAAACAAGTACAACAGGAAAAACATGAATGTAAAAGTTGGAAATGCTACTTTACTGCAAAACCAACAAACTGCATTTCTTCAGCCTCCGCCTACCTTTTGGTTTTTGAAAGAAACCAGAGAGCTAATAAAGATATAGCAAATAGAGTTGGTACATAATCACCAATATAAAAAGGTAAATGTTTTCTAATTTCAGTTAGACTTCAAACAGTTGTAAATAAGGATGTTATAAAAGAGGGCAGCAGGTAGCCTGGAAGCTCCATGATGTCTCTGAGATTGTGATGTCGGTGTTTCAAATGCGACAGGTGTCCAGGTAACTCCTTTTAATGGCAGCCCTAAAACAAAGTAATAACAAGATTAAACAGTAGGCTGTTTATAATTCATATTTCCATTTGAACGGACATAATAATACTTTGAACTCACACTTTATTTCAAGCTCCTCTCTCGCGTGAGGTTGAAGCATGCAGTTTTAAGCCCCTTCTCTCTTCCCTGTTGAACTCTCCTTTTCCCCCGTATTTCCCTTTCTTAACCCTGTCCACCTTTTCCCCTCTTCCAACAAGTGAAGAGCGTTTTTGTTGCACGTCGTCTTTGGCGCTTTGAGTTGAGTTATCGATGTCTGCTGGAATTTCTCTCCCGCGCCATCCCCTCGTCTATTTTGCCGTTCAGTCGACGATGCTGGTGCCAGAGTGCAGGTGCAGCATGTGTTGGAGACAGCAGGGACGGTGTGTGGTGCACTAGGACCAGGGAGCGATTCCTCTCTTCGTGTGCATTGCAACTACAGAGGAGCTGTGGAGGAAACCCCCCCATCGGATCTGGCCATTATATCCATACATTTCTTTTCCACATCTCCACCGCGCCGCGGCTGAGTGGGGATCGCACCAATCAGCGAGCCTAGGATGGTCAAGCACCCAGGAGAGGATTAGCAGGCTAACCGAGCACTATTTGCGTAAAAGTCAGCTGTCAGATATTTTTTTCGGAGGGGTTAGTCGTTTGGCAGCTTAGCCCCAACTCGTTTAGATGTTATGTTTTATTGGCTGTAGTAAAATCGTATTTTTTTTCTTCTTCTTCTACCCATCATCCGTTTTATTTCAAGCGCGCAAAGTCACATCTGCGTAGGAGAGCACTTGGCGCACTTCTTCCCCAAAGGACAGAGACAAAAATCTCCATTCTTCTGTTTGGATTTAAACCGGACGATCGGCTGAATGGGTGACCTCGCCGAAACACAGACTATCACTAGCTTGCACCCACTATATGGAAACCTGTTTTCTCCATTGACCTGGAGTTGTGATGTCCAAAGCCTTCCTCACTGACTGACAAACGGCGTCGTACCATTTTTGGAATTGAGTTGAAGGTAGGCCAGTTTTCTTTCTTTCTTTCTTTCTTTCTTTTTTTTTTGCTTTTCGACATAACACGGTTTTTCTGACCATCTGATAAAGTTCGCAGACCTCATTTTAACCGACTCTTCTAATATCACAGCCAAAGATTGTTCGCCCCTGGTCTGTGGTTCTGTCGGACAGTTGCAGTAGTTATTCGAGAAAAAATACACGGTGAAGAAGGGCTGATATACATCAGTTTTATAAAGCTCTGAGTCAGTTAAACGCTTTTAAGGGGAGACGTTCAGCACCTGCTGTGGAAACGATGTAATTGACTTCGAATATAGATTACAAAGGGCTTCAAACATTCAGGAAGCCAAAGGATAAATAATTAAACTAAAGATATGCGTCGCAATGTGAGAGGCAACCTCCGTGCCTGCCTTTTTTTTTTTGGTTTAGTTTGGTTTTTTGGGGGGTTTTTTGGACCGAGTGTTCCTGTTTTGTGTATTTGGCTCACGATATGTTTGCTCATGAGCTCAATCATGGAGATTCCGGAGAAACCCTCTGCAGTGCAGTCTCATACATCGGGCCGCCGGGCTCACTGGAGCTCACAAAGGAGAGGATTTAGATAAAGGTGTAAACGAAGCAGCAGCTTTTCCTGAAGGCAGTCTACCAGTAAGCCTTATTATATGCACAATCCTGTCTTTATACGGAGGGATATGGGCTGCTGGTTGTACCGAGGCAATGATTTAACCATAAAAGAGAGCTTCAAAAAAACACAAAACTTATTATGCTCGCTCTCTCTCTCTCTCTCCCTCTCTCTTTCGTGTGTGTCACGTGCACACCCACACACTCTCAGTGATAGTTTGAAATGACTGTGTATGTGTGAGAGAGAGTGCGTCACTGTACTTAGGCTGTAAAGCTTAAATTGGAGACATATTTGAATGCCAAAGCTCGCGCACATGCTGTCATTATTTTACTGCCCCAACAAAGCTTATCCGCGTCATTACGCAAATGTAACCGTATTGAAATGACAGCTTAATCGGATTGGGTTTCTTGCCATTTTGACCTACTGTACGAGTTACCCATGAGGGACGAACAGCACGGCCCATTGGGTGGAAACGTACAAATACCGACGCATGACGCAAGGACATGAGTGATAGATGATGATCCTATTTCTGGAAGTGCGCCTGGATTATAAATGCCTTAACAATTTAAGCGCTAGTGGAAACATCAGGAATCGCCAGTCTTATTTATCGTTTTCCATGCTATGTGTGTGGGTGTGTTTTAAACCTCACTACAGGCAGATATGAGGAGAGACTGTGGGTGGTCAGTGGCTCTTGGACTTATCGTAACCGTGTTCTTCAAGTGAATAAGCACACGCTCGTATTAAGCCCCCCCCCCAGTCTTTCTCTCGCTGTCAAACAACCAGTGCTGACTTGCTGGTTCGTTGCCAGGCTGCAGTTTGAGGTGACACCAAGTCATATATCGTTAATCAGACCACAAATTTTTGTCTTTTGAAGTTTTTCAGATAACCTTTATCTATTGATGCTGGCAGGGACGATATCATCCGTGGGACTGAGGTGAGCCTCATCTCCAATTCACGCTGTTGACAAAGAAAGTCGTGAAACTGAACCGTCTCCGCGTCACGCTGAATTTTCAGTGTAGTTTGTGTGAGCACGGGGCCTTGCTAATAAATTCGTAAAGTCACTTCTGTCTGATGTTTCACTGTGCAGCAGATAAAAATGGCAGGCCGTCGCTCTTGCCAGCAGCACCTCGTCATAGGAGAGATGACAGGAACTGTCCGTGGTGCTGAAACAGACAGCTCCTTTGTTCAACTCTGGGCAGAAATGTTCGGTTGCTGCTGTAGGCTAACTCTCCTCGGCTTTCGTCACATTTTGTGTGTTAAATACTTGGGCAGCTAGTGAGCCACACACACACATGTTGCAGCTATCTATCTATCTATCTATCTATCTATCTATCTATCTATCTATCTATCTATCTATCTATCTATCTATCTATCTATCTATCTATCTATCTATCTATCTATCTATCTATCTATCTATCTATCATAGATTGGGACAGGATCACAGCCTTTGCTTTAAATGGCATCATTGTGTCTGCTGAGTGGTGTTAAAATCCATTAGCTGATCACCATAAAGTGGGGCTTCTCTTGGCCATGTGAACAATTGTTTTTCTTTCTTTTTTAAATGAAAATAACAGCTATTGACATCAGAAATAAGCCCAACACTAAAAGCCGGCACAAAGAGCAATTATGCCTCACTATTCTTGTAACTGTAAAATGTCTATTTCAAAGAAATAATCTCTTCTCAGTCTTTTTATGTTTGCAACACATACACACACAAAATATACATTCAAATAAAACTTTTATTTTTAAGCCAGTTTTATCAGTTTTTCCAAAAATGGTGTACTTTCTTTATAATGCAGATGATTGTGTTCTGGGGGGAAAAACAGCATTTCTCCTGCTTTATTTTCTTTTTGGATTCCACAGAGCTAAGCACACAATGTCTCTTATGACACATTTGGTGCTAAAACATGTTATAAACACAGTTGTGGAGCTGATATACAGCCCAAGTGGAAATCCAATTACCTCTGATGGGGATAGGGGGTGTTGTGACATCTAGTGTGCGCTGAATGATTGACTGTACTGTTTATCTGTGATTACTAATAATATTCACATCAGTGTATCAAAATGTCATTATGTGATAACAATCTTGATAACCCATACCAAGTTCAATAAAGACATGCTGATCAGTGCCCAGTGGGACCACAGCAAGCCAATTTGTTTGCGTGTTAATGGTCATCTGGTATGGGGGATATGCTAGTACAGACTTCTTGAAGTGGTCTTTCGTTGGTGATGAATGGCGTGTGTGTTTTCCCCTAACGCTGATTGAATTAGGCCACCCTGCAGTCCCATTGCTTTCCCTAGGAGCAAAGGTGATCCTACAGTGAAGTTTATCAATAAGCGGGTGGATGGAGTGTAAGTGGTAGCGTTGCCGGGGGCAGACAGCCGGTCATGAGGAGGGGGAACACGCTTAGGGAGAGTCCCACTGATCACACGGCAGATTGGGAGCCCTTGGTGCTAGCGTCTGTCGGTCCCTGCCGTAGGGGAAGAGTGAGCAGTGGAGCCACACAGAGCTGACCTAGAACCACACACTGGGCCAACTTCAGGTCAGCATCCTGGGTGAAGGCAGCTCAGTTTGGCTCTTTTTCTTTTTCTTTGTGTTTTTTTTATTTTTTTTATTTTTGAAGCATTTTTCTGTGTTTGTTTATCACAAAATATTCGGTCAATTTACCACAGTTGTGATCAGGTGATGAACACGGTTGATTCAGAACAAAGCGTCTAGCAAGCGCAGCATTTTGATGGCTTTGTTTTGAAGGCTGGTTGCTTTGATGTGGACCCCCATGAGGCCACTGGCAGCTGAGCTCCCACTGTGGCAGATTGATATTTGTAATTTAAGGGAAGCTGTCACACAGCATCCTCCAGATGGAGAGAGCCGCAGAGGCACGCAGTCGATTAAACACGGTTTGTTTAGGAATAATCATTTTGATGTGGGAGCTGAGGATTCATTTGAGGCATATTGGCTCTAAGGTTCAAAATGTTCAATTATATCCTTACACACACACAAAATCACAGCATAATAACACATAGATGTAGCGTACAGAGTGGTGTCAGGGAACCGGAGCTTTTAGCCTGTCTGCTATCTGATGAAATCGTTCAGATCGCCACATCACAGCAGAAAGGACAGGTCAGTGATTTGTGTCCCTGCTGCAGAAAAGGTTGAGTAAAGGTTGCGAGCCAATTCATTAATTCACCCACTGGAGTGTGCGCACACATGCACATGCACGCATGTACGTGCATCCTGTTTTAGTCACTGGACTATTGGAATTGATATCTAGGGGAAGGGTCATGTTTTAAAGAGCCATCTTCTTCCTGTCACATTGATTGACAATAAAGGAACAATAAACATCTCAGAGAGAATACTGCTTGATTAACTAGCCTTCAAAGGAACCATACATGGACAATAAATCACGTTTTCATCTCACAAATTAGGACGATGGCATTTAGATGCCGGTTTGAAGACCTTCCAGCTTGAACTCATAACATTCCTGCTCATAGATCTAACTGGTAATGTCAAATCCCATGAGGAGTTTAAGAGCAGTAATTTATATATTTATGTGATATTATTATAAATGATCCACTGTTATTGTTTATGCAGTGTTTGAAAAAGGAGGGAGAAAATGAGGCTGGGGTTTGAGAATCCAATAAAACATAATGTGAAATAATATCACAGATATTGACAGTATTTATGACACATTAGAATATACCTTTTGCTTCTGATATATTTTCATTGTAAAATGCACTCCCAGATCAAATATCAGTAAGATGATAATAGTCAAGATAGCATTAATTCATTTATCATTCATATCGACTTGGGCGTGGTGAAGGATGACGACAGGCCAAGCTGACGCATCTAGACAATACAGCATGGTATTCAAGCATCTTTAGTTCTATGGGCGGACTGGGCAACTGCAGTGATGTACTCAGTTTTTAAGAATGCCAAATGTTTTTCTATCAGCTGGTCATTTACAGCCCTTTCTTGTAACTATACCATTTTTTTCCCAGTTGCTCCAGTTTCTCCCAGCATAAAAAAATGCTGAGTTGGTGCTGCCTCTTTACCCAGGACAACTTTGTAAAAGCAAAAAAGGGTAAAGATTATTTAAAAATGAATAGATTTGATCCATGTTGCATTTTCAGTGCCAGTTCATAAAGAGTTGCAGTAGGCATGTACCAAATTTGAGGTTAAAATTGTTAAAACTGATTTCTTTTACTCCATTTACTTGTTTTGTTTAAGAGGACCATGGCACATTTACCCTTCCTTATTTTCATGGCAGTTTAAATATATGCGGTGCTTTTGGTAATACGGCACACAACTAAGGGTGTAATTCCCCTGCAATTAAATGAAATTTCAATGTATTTTATCTGACATTATGATGTAATTATATTTACCTACTAATACTTAATGGTAGGTCAACAAGAATGAAGGTGAAGCGATTGAGGTATTTTACAAGAACCAAAGAAAAAAAAACATAAATAAATTTGTTGATGTATATTTTTTTTATAAATAAGAGATGAAGAAAAGTCCTTATCACATTTTTATACAGGTGAATAGTAAAAGTCCTTAGTTGACAGCAAAACAATGCATGATTATGCAATCAGATTAGGAAGTTTAGGACTCCAGCAGTCCTGAAAGTACGGCATATTCGCAGTGTAGGCTGGGAAATATTGTTTGCTTTTATGCTAAAACTCATTTGAACTGTTACCTCCTTATTCTACTACCAGTACATATTTGCAGGTAAATATAATCATATAAAAGAATGCATTCATACACTGAAACTTTATGTAATTGTAGGGGAATTACTCCCTTAATCGTGGGCTTCATTATAAAGTTATAGCGTGTTTTTGAAATTAGTATTTTTTTTTCTTTACTTTATCTGGAAAAACAAAATTTAACATTCACATCAGAGAACAGAAAGACAGTAATACAGCACACCGCAGGATCCTTGACAGTGGATGCTTGAACACCTGTACTGATATCACCTCCCTGATAACCTCTCTAACATTATCGCTCTTACAGCACTTGGCACAGATCCCACTTCACTGATTCCCTCATCTTTCCTTCATGCTCTAACTTTAGTCTGTCTGCCTCAAGTTTCTATCAGGAGCACATTTTTAGAAAACTTAACTTCTTACTTTCACTGTACTTTGAAAGCTGTCAATGTAAACAAAGTTAGGCCTGTCAAGGTTGCTTTCAAGAGCTTGGCTCTTTAATTCAGTCACTCGGAAGCATAAGCTGCCAGCTCTTACAGTATTTAGATTAAAGTGGTGTCGATTTTGTACCTTCAAGTCACTTTGCTCACCAGATAAAAATGCCTTTATGTTTAGACATTTATAGAGAAGACTAATGGAAAATGGCCTGTGCTTCTAAATCGACCAGAGAAGGAGATGAACGTGGGGTAGAAAAAATGAGGAAGGCAGGTAGTGATTTAAGGAAACGGGGGGAAATAATCTGCATTATTTGGAGGCTTGATGTGTAGAGAGGAGTCACTGAGGGGTGGCAATGTGGGGGTTTGGATATATAAAAGTTAAAGAGAGGTACTCAGACTTGCTTTCAATTGCCATAGAACCAGACTCTTTAAGCTCGAAGGCTGGAATGCAAGTTTGAAAGCCGATTAAATATCTATCAGCCACAAAATTAAAACCACTGACAGGTGAAGTGATCAGTGATCGTCTCATTACAATGTAGTGCTCTGGTGTTGCCCTTAGACCATGAGGAACACAACAAAGAGACCAAGCAGTTCATTTAGCTTACAAACTAAAATCCCATAGAGCACCCACAGGATACACCTGAAAAAGCCTGTTCCACTCAGGCCCCTCCCCGTAACCCACAGAATTCAAAGGTCTGATCCGGTCCTGCCAATGTTCCAGTGCCAGACCCTACAGGACACCCAGAAAGGTCCAGTCTTCATGCCCTGATGGGCCAGCTGTGTTTTTGTGGCTCGAGACAGCCCTAACTTAGCACGGGCAGATGGTTTTAATTGTGCCTGAAGGTTGGATCTTTCTGGAGGGTGTAACACCAAAAATGAATTATTCAAGACTATTTTCATAAGAAGATTTACATTTTTTTTGAACTCTTAACCCCCAAACATATTATGACTACATCAGTGCACATTTTTTGCCAGATAGAAGTTTAAAGAGTTTTTATTATTTCATTTAAAAAGTCTTTATTTGTGTTTTGGATTAGGCTTTTTTCTCTCTTTTGATGGGGGCTGGACCATAATGGAGCCAATCAGGATTTCTAACATTTTAATTAAAATGCAATAATTGGAGTGAGATTGTGTTCCACGACGCTGTCAATCAAATCTGATCAGCTGAATGAAGGCAGATTATCAGAATGTTTAAACTATTATTTAAACGTGTTAGTTTTAGCTTCAGTTTTTGCTTTTATAATCATATATTTGATGGGAATGTTAGGATTTAAGGAAAGAGTCTAAGGGATTTAAGAAAACTGTAAAACTAGTTGTTTCTTTAAAAAGAAGAGGAAGAATTGGGGCTATGCAAATGTTTGAAGGACTTAGATTTCGTTAAAGTGGTGCAAAACCTTTTTGGGAAGATGCTATAGTGCAATCTTTCACCTTTTTCTTAACACTCTCTCGGAGCAAAACCACGGTTTGATTTGAAACCATGAGCACAATCTTGTCTCAGACTTAACCAGCTCTTTGAGTTTCCCTAAACCTAAAAACACTTCATCTCAGAGAGCCAAAATAAGACTTGATAGAAGAGATAAAACAACATTCATATGGCTCATTTTGCCAAACGACAAATGACCTTTTTCATCATATGATTTAGAGGATGTGTTGCCCTCTCAGTCTCCATCAGTAGAAAAAAAAATCGGTCTGGACATTGTTAATTATTTCCCTTATGATTATGTCTGTCATGAGAACATGCTTGAATAAATCCTATTCCTGACTTTAAACATATTAGGTTTCTCTTTTACTGTTTGCACGCTGCCTTTGGCCCTGCCATAAAATACAGAGGGTCGACCACACCGGCTGTAATGGAATCAATCTCTCAGCTGTCACTTTGCATTGGTCCTGGGCAAATCTCACCAGTGTCCCATGGGTGAACATGTAAGATATGCAATGTGAACACTTCCAACACATGTGCTCATACAGGGCACATCAATGACAAGAGCGCAGGGATGTAAAACAGAGAAATGCTCACACAGAGTGGCGCGCACAAGATTAAGCCTGGCAAATTGACTTGTCCTGATGTCTGATGAAATTGTATTTAAAGGTGTAATTTAATCATTTTGCTTTTGTAGAATTTGTGCGGAAAGTGAATCACAGTTGTAGCGCTCCTTAGAGACGTGGATGTTGGAAGTCTCAGAGCTGGCAGGTACTTGTAAGAAAGTGGTTCGAATTTTTAAGATCAGATTTGCTCACAACAGTGTAATTGTAAGCCGCGATCTCTCGGTGGATTGTCCCACAAAAAATAGACGGTGGGGGGGGAGGAGTGACTTTATGTCAATTTTCTGCTGCTTGGCTTGTCATCTTGCCTCTCAAATCCACTCTGATGGCCCTAGCTCTGAGCTATAAAGATGGGAAGACAAAAACAGACAAGGTCATGCAAGAATTGGCACCGGGGAGACAGAGAAAGACGCCGAGAGAGGAAAAGAGAACTCGAGGTGTTTCTACTGTTTCCTAAAGCTGAAACGCTCTGCCCTGTTGTTTTGTCAGCTGCAATGGTCTGTGTTATGGTGCAATGAGACCCCAGGGAGTGGGGACTGGCATAAATATTGCACTGTTCTGAGCAGCCGTCTCTGATGTGGGCTCACATTGTGCACCGGATGCTGGCCATTAGTGCTGTTGGTCAGTAATGAGTGGGCACCAGGGTCTTTAAAATAGTCTTCCAGTTGAGTTCACACAGATGCACACACAGGGCAGCAACGTAGCGCAACAGACAGCCTCCTTGTCAGATGATGAGGAAAGAATTAAACTATGGGATGTAGAGAACTCATAATAAACAAACACAAACAAAGGAAGCTGGGTTTTTTTTTGTTTCTTTAATGTGTGCTGTGTTATAGTGAGGGGCCACTAGTGTTTGTTGGAGCTGACATTGCAGTGTGTTTTGTCGAAGGTCAATGACATCTGTGGGTCTGTTCATCCTGGATATGCTTGTGTGTGTGTGTGTGTATGTGTCTCTATGTGTGTGTCTCCACACACATAGAGACACATACACACAGGCCGAGTCAGTCCTGTTCTTGGCTCCAGCAGTGATCTGGCACTTCTCCTAGTCCTGCAGCCCCTGCCATGCCTCCCTCTCTCTCTCCCTTTCTCCTGCTGCCTCTCCTCCTCCCATCCTTCTTTTCTCCCTCCATCCACACACCAGTGCAGATCAGCCTGCCCGGGCCTTGCAGGGTGTCAGAAAAAAAAAGAAATAAAAGAAAGAGAGCTGACTGGACTTTCACCCCAGCTCTCCCGGTATGCTTCCTCATTTCTGGCTCTGTTTTTAATGCTTTGCTATCATGTGATGGTAATATGGCAGCATTATGTACCCAAAATACAATATGCCACTCAAAAGATGTTGAACACATGGACTGTGAAGAGCTGTGACTAGTTACAGGCTGGAGCTGCAGTCAACAAAGTCCATTCAATATTCCTTTGACAAAGCCTAGATAACCCCACAGCAGGGATAGACACATGTACCAACACACATACAAGAATACACTGTCTTAAATTTCTGTTTCAGTTCACATAAATCCTGTAATAAGATTCCATCTGAGATAAGTGGAGTGCTCCCCACAGGGCCCTTTCCCCTCTTGAAGACCCACAGCACTATAGAATGGATACAGCTGCGGTCAGAGAACAATCAATGCTACTGACCCTGTGTGTGTGTGTGTGTGTGTGTGGTTGTGTGGTTGTAACATGGATTTTAAATACTCTTCATGAATCACCAGAGAAAGCACATACTAGATATTAAATTTTAACGGCAACCTTGAATTTCCAGTAGCAAGAACAGGTTTTTTAAAGCCAGATCTAAACATTTCCATGCTTTATTAGATATTTGGATCACTGTATTTGAAAACACTGCACCATTTGCATAAATATATATATATGGTAATTAATCTCTCATTTTCTTGAAAAAAGAAAAAGATTTAGTATGTGTGCATTCAGACAAAGAACAAAAAGTATACAGGAGTGCAATGTCCACTTTGGTTTAGCTGAATATTGCACAGCATCCAAGACATTGATTTTAGAGTCCCCGTTGCATCATATAGTGCACTGTGGCCAGGTGGAGACAGTCAGGTGAGCATGTTGGGATTCTATAGATGAGAGAGTGAAGGTCACTGAGATGTGCTTATGGGGAATTGCTCACATAAAACAGCTGGAGTAATACAAGATGGAGTGGTGGTGTGTACAGCAAGAGATAACAATGTGAGCACATGTTCAATTAAACATATACCATCCATTGATCCATCCCTAGTAAGTGTGATACCTCCTTTGTGTGTTTATTTAGGATGTCTGGTTGGCTGCAGGTTTTTTACTGCAACACCCAGATGGCTCTCATTGGTTCACTTACTGCTGCTGCACATATATCTTTCTCTGTCGAAACTGACAGTACCTCAGGCTCTTTGTAGGCTGTAAAGTCGAGGAAACAAGACAAGTTCAAGTCTGTGACATACAACCAGCAGTTTTGGTAACCCACACCTTGGTAAGTTCCTTTTTTGTTTTTATGGTGTGTAATCTGGTTCCATTAAGACTGAGCGAAGTCAGTTATTTTTATTCGGATAGCTGATACTGTAATGACTGAAAGAGTTAATTCTTTCAGACCAGTGGAAACATTTCTTTAAAGGTTGTGTTGAGATGAGGAAGCAGTTTATCACTTGAAACCTTCTGAATGGGTGTGCTCCAGTAGACTTTCTTTGTGTACAGGCTGTGATGAGCTGACCTGCTGTTCTTTGTGGATTTACACAATACAGATAGACAGTACATTGTTTATGCTGTCTTTATATTAGACACTATAAAGTTGGTATGAAGGTGGAATTCAGTGAATGAATCTAAGCAACATCAGCTGAACTTCAAATTAATCTCTGCTACACTTGATGTAATCTAACTCTGACCATGAAACCACAGCCACTGTCCACCGGTCACACACAGTCCTTTACTGTGAATAACCACAGTACTGCAAACTAACCGGTTTATCCTAAACTAACCTGCAGAGTTTTTTCATGCAGTCTTTAAATAGCACAGTTAGTCTACAACAGGTTATTGTGCAGCACGTTTCACAACATGAAAAAAACATGTCACATGTACAGACCCAATATCTGATTTAAAAACATGAGGACTTACATGTAAGCTTTACATTTCCAGTTTATCAAATACCACTGAGCAGTCCTT
>VUQG01043835.1:7112-39879 GCA_015106755.1 Etia nguti | reverse complement strand
CCCCCCCCCCCCAATTTAAAAAAAAAAATTTTTTTTTTTTTTTTTTTTTTTTTAAGTGCTCGATCCAACTTTCTAGCTGATAAACTTCCGAAACAAAAATGTTAAAGACATTCAAATCATCATCTCACTAAGTCTGTTTCTGACCTTAACTTAAAAAATAACAAATAAAATCGCCGTGTACGTAAAGTTAGCCGATAAACGGCTGGCAAGTTGTAGCCAGTTAGCCGCTCGGAGGACAGCCGTATTCAAATGAAACACGGGAGGCCTCATTTGAAAAGTCATTCGGCGTCGTGACACGGTGTTATGTTGACATGCATTTATTGTGTGCTCCTCGTCGACTGCTGTAACGCGCTGAACTCCGCACACTGTGGCTCAGGCAGGCAGGCCCCGCATGAATAACACAACAGGCTGTGCCGTGGCTCCGCTGCGCCGAGCACACAAAAGGCTGGGGCAAAACGCTCCGCTATAAAAAATCACGTCGAGCACAAGCACTCCGAGCTGACTCCGTGTGTCTTTAACAAAGGGAAGGTCTGCTACAGTTTGATTAAATAACACCCTCCTCCCTTATAAACGACCCTTTGAAAACATACGAGCGCAGCCGCTGCCCGACTCGGCTAAAATGAATATGCAAACCCGTTTCAAAAGCTTCGGTGTGTGCATCAACACAAAGCCAAGCGTTAGCACGGCAGCTAACGCTAGCCAGCTAGCATAATCATTTCAATCAAACCGCGTTCGTGAAAGGTCTAAATATGTCATACATGAACCAGAGCCACGATGGCGATTACTAATAAAATATGCTAAATTGTATTTGTCGACAGAGGTATGAATATGTAGCGGCGTACAGCCGTCTAATCACACAAAGGGGGGAGGCATGTTTCCATGTAATTTGCCGTCGCACTGCAAAGGCTCGTTTCCTCTGTCAAATTACAGTTGGCTAGCTGTGTGTAAACTAAAACAGCGCCTAATATCACCCCTATCTGCTAATCAATCTGCATTTCATCAGTATGTCGTTATCATAAATTGTGAGTAACACAGTTTGAATATGAGTATGAATATGTAAAATGCTGTAATCATTACCTGCTCCTGAACTCTCATCTTGACTCGCTGCTCCTCCGTCCGCCATTTTGAATATTTAACCCGAAATCCCAGCCCTGACACACACTCACACTCGCACATATACACATACACAAATGCACGTGCACGTTTTCACGGACACCCGCATGCGCTCAGGGACCTGGTCTGAGGATAGTGGAGCGTGTTGTGAGCTGTGGCTTATTTACATACTTAAACAGGCATCTTGTTTTCTTTACACAATAATTTTTGAATTGAACAGGCCATGGGCGGATCACCCAGCGGACCTGCGCAGTATTATCGCGGAAAACATCAACACTAGCCCTGAAAATTGCCCAGAGCCACTTATGCTGCTTTGACTCACCACTTAAAAGTCAAATAAAACAAATATACCCTGAGGAATTTAGAAAAATGCGTAATGTGTGACAACCACAGTCATCTTAATCTATGACTCAGGCATAGGCTTTTTCACAGAAATACCAGGAGAAATATTGTATTGCTATTTACTGGGGATTTATGAACATGTATTGATGCTTTGTCTGCATGTGGTGCAGCAAAACATTGATTAGACCATCTTATTTCAAAAACATATACAAAGCCTGAAGCAACAGAAGAACAATGATTGTATTGCTTTGTTCTCATGCGTGCCCTGATAATGATGTTTAGTGTTCATATAGTCTTATACGAATATACTTTTTCTTTTTCATATATTTGCTTACTATCTCTGGTATCTTTGCTGTTTCTGTTTATTTATGGAAAAAGTAAACATGTAAATCAAGAACTCATTTCCTTATATCCCCACCCCTTCCTGCATGATGTCCATTGTTCTATACCAGGATATATATCAGAATATACCAGGAGTACGGCGGTTTTCGTCCCAATTTGAATAACCTTATTTTATAGGGAAAAGAGTGTGCCTTTTTAAAAAAAATCTTATATTAGACCTAGATGGGGTTTTTAAAAAAAATATAATTGTTGATGGCTTTTTTTAAGTGATGTGCTTCTGAAATTCACTATTTCAGTTTTTAATGTTATAATTTTATCCCTCCATCCAGATCTATGGAGGGCTTGTGTATACCCCAGGTGTTGTAAAGTGGAAAGCGAGTTATTCTTGGACAGGCTGACAGTCCATCACAGGGCTAATATAAAGAAACAGACAACTACACACTCTCATATCTACAATTGTGGGCAGACATTTACATACACCGAACGCGGGAATGAATGAGCTTTTACTGGCTTCTCTGAACTTTTCATTTTCCAGGGTGGAATAATTGTACAGCACACATCTTTATTGACTTTGAAAAAATAAAAATTGGCTGGACAAGTTGGAATTTATTTTTGGATTTTCTTGAATCCACACAGGGTCAAAAGTCTTCAGCCTCAAATACATACACCCCCACTAATATTTGGTGAAATGTCCCTTAGCATCTCGCACCTTGACCAGATACTTTTGATAGCCATAAGCAAGCTTGTGGTCGGATATTTGATCACTCGTCAGAATTTATAGACTTCATTTAAAATCATTGGATTCCTGGCACAGACCTGGCTTTTAAGCGTAGTCCACATATTTTTAATAATGTTGAGGTCTTCTTAAGTAGTACAGATACTAGTGTTAAAAAAATACCCCAGTAAAAGTAATGTAGCAAGTAAAAGTACAGGCTCTGAAGTGTACTCAAAGTAAGAAAGTAAAAGTTAATTTCCACCAGCTATTTTTGTGCAAAGCTCACTGATCCTTGTGCTAAATGTATAATAATGTAATAAATAATATTAGTACATAGGAAACAAACTTTATTTCAGTCTAAATTTAATTCTAATAAAGGCACTAAGCTTGAATTAGTTAAGTAGAACATGAGCAGAGAAAAAAATTAAAATAAAAAGTAGCTCTATTTTCTGTTGCTGACATTGTAGAGGGTGACTTTGCCTCTGAACAGGAAATGGGAAGAGGGAAGATGTTAAAGTGGGATTCAGCAGGTGGGAAACCCTAAAATCAGTTTTAGTGGCTTTAGTGACTCACAACTTTCTGCAGAGTTTTTTCATGCAGTCTTTAAATAGCACAGTTAGTCTACAACAGGTTATTGTCCAGCACGTTTCACAACATGAAAAAAACATGTCACATGTACAGACCCAATATCTGATTTAAAAACATGAGGACTTACATGTAAGCTTTACATTTCCAGTTTATCAAATACCACTGAGCAGTCCTTACCTTTAAATATAACATCTCTTCTTCCTCTTTCTTTCTCTATCTCTGAGTGAAGTTAGCTCTCATTTTTTTCTATCCCTGTAAACACATTTAAGCTAGCAACACATCTTGCGACAAACTATAGACACAGTTTGTGTGTTTAATTATGTTTGTTGAGGTGATAGAAACGCTGCATTTAAAATGACCTGCCACTTAAAAAAACATCACTCCCTTTATGTTCTTCTCGCTCCTCTTTTGTATGGCTAGCTAGATGTTGAAGGCCTACAACTACAACTTATGGACACCTGCAGGTGTTGTGCTAACTTCGCCTGTTTTGAAATAGAATAGAAAGTACAGATATTTATTTAAAAATGCAGACAGTAAAAGTAAAAATTTGCCAGGAAACAAAATTACTCAAGTAAAGTGCAGATACCTGAAAATTCTACTTAAGTACATTAACGCATATTTGTACTTCGTTACTTCCCACCTCTGAGGTCAGGACAGTTTGAAGGCCATTCCAAGATCCATATCCATTCCAGATCCAGCTTCACTGACCTGTTTTTTTACCCAACTGTGTCCAAGTTTAAATTATCTAGCTGCTGACTTCATTCACTTCATTATTACATCAACTTTGTGCACCGTACCAGTACGACTGAGAGCAAAACAGCCCCACATCACAATGCTACAGTTTGAAACAAAGTTTGAAAGCCTCATTCATATTCCTTCAAACATACCTCTTGTTATTGTAGCCAAGTAGCTCAATCTTTGCCTCATCTGACCATAAAACATCTCTCAAGAAGGCATTTCCATGTGGACAGCTGCAAACTTCAGCTTGAAGGTGCTGATTTTGGAGCAGTTGCTTCTTTCTTGGTCTCAGTTCATGATGTTGTAAAACTTGCTTCACTGTGGACAGTGAAACTGGTGTTCCAGCATTTTCCAGTTTATGGCAGGTTTGAGCCTTCATGCTTCTTGGGTGGTACCTGAACATCATAACCAATTCCTAAGTAACTAATGTTACTTAATTACTTTGGTTTAGTATTAATTTTAATGGCAGGAGTCCTTATCAAGAAGAGAACCTGTAAAACAACATACAGGAAAAAATCTATGCACTCCTTCACATTTTCCAAACCTGTCCAGTGGACTGGAGTTCAGCCTTTGCTGGGCCGATTCTGGCCCCCGGGCCGTATGTTTTACACTGCTAACATATAGTATATAGGCAGCTCTGAAAAAACATTTTGCTTCAGCTGATTTCTTTTTAATCAGTAACAGGTAATCTCATGACAGATATGAGAAAAATAAATAATTTACCTACTGAGAAATCATACTTTATTTAAGTTTTTGCTCTGGATTTTTTCCCCCTCATTCTTTCAGTTTGTTCCATTGTTCACAACTAGATTTCGGCTTTGCTTGAGTATTTTATACTTAATTTATTCTGACTCCTAATCAACTGTCAAACAGCACCAGCAGGAAAATGTTCACTACTAGAGGTAAATGGCTCATTCCTAGTATTTAGTGAAATTCTCATGAGAGAATCTAGTGCATTTTGTGTCAGTACTAGTCAATACTTATTTCTAATGGCTTAAATTATCAACCCTCCTCTACCATAGAACACAATTATATGTATCCAAAATATTTATTTTTATAATAATCACTCAAAGTAGTCGCCAATAATGTTTGTTCAGTTTCAGTTATCAATATCTTATAAAATTCAGACAATTTCCATTACTTATCCATAGCCTTATTTATAATATTCTATACCAACAACTATTTTTGCTATCAATACAAACCAGAATGTTTCAATTTTTTAAAAATAGGTTATATCCCTGAACTGTCCCTCCTGTTACTCTTACAAAAGTCCCTCTGATCAGGTCAGTTAACTGTTCCTCTAGTCATATGACTTACAGGAAGTAGTAAAATATTATCAATCTTTGCTCAACCTTCCTCCACACCATATTTCAGAATGGTTCACATAGGTAGTAAAGTACAAAATGTCCACTCTGTTACATTTATTTCCAGAATAAAGTGATCATATTTGTTATTTTGACATGGTGGATGCGCTTGTTTTTTTTGTTATTTTTTAAAAAGCTTTTTATGGTTTTTATGTGCTTTTCTGTTGTGCGCCACATGATTAAAAAAACATAAAACATCTGCGTTACTGACCAGCCGTGTCACTGTTTTGCACAGTAACAGGGTGGATGCACAGTAATAATCATAGTGGTCAATTGACATGCTCTCCACATTTTTGTGTGCATTTTTAATTTACTGATATCACGACATGCAGGAATTTAATCTACAAAACTTGTTCAGTTTAAATAAATGTTCAATACATTCAAATAGTATTCATAGTTTGGTATCTAAATCCCAACATTGTTGGACAGATTCGCGGTGTTTAAATTATAAATTTAAATAAAACATTCTGGCATGATGGCTGGGCTGTTACAATTCCCATTTCAGCTGGTTCAATTCAATTCAGTTTTATTAATATAGTCAAAAGTTAATACAGGTGTTCAAATGTCCAAATAAAGCTACCTATTCCCTTGTCACAGCATGAGTTTTCCACTGGAACCCTTCCTTGCGTAACCCCAAGGAGGTTTTGTGTCTCTGACTAGAACTGAACCAGATACCTTTTTGCTTGCCAAGTAATTGTGTAAATCACTACACTATAGAGTCACATTCAATAACACAGGTGTCCAAATAATTCTGTTTAAAATGTTGTAAAATCTTCCAAAAGCCAGATGTTGCAAGCGTAAAACATGTCACATACATTTCAATTGTACATTAAATGCCTAAAATGGTAACATTTAAATGAAATCAAAAAACAGAATGCAGAGAATGCAATCGCAAACCCATATTTTATTTATCTATTTTAATACAACATAAAAAACATTAAATATATTAGCTAATTTTAAATGAAATGGCAGCAACAGATCTCAAAAAGAGAGGATGGGAACAACAGTAAGTTGGAAAAGTAAGCAGTACTAAAAATAATCAGATGATCGAACATTTTTCCTGGAGGCAGCATCACAACTTTGTTGGAATTGGGGTTGTAAAACGATAGTATGAAAATATTTTTGGTTAACTGAACTGACTGAAATGACAAAATGTAATAATTAAAAAGTGGATATAATTTCATTAAAATTCCTTTTTAATCTGGAAGACATGGACTGAACCGACGCTGTGCTTCAAATTCGGCCGTGCCCCTTTTCATATAAGACTTGTTTGGAAGCAGCCTGTAAATAAATTTGCAGAATAAAGTCAGGGTCATTTTAACACTTATCTAAATATGAAAGTGACTGTACACTCAAAACACTAATTATGAAGATGAGAATGTTGTGTAGCAGGGGAAAACTCTGGCCGGCATTACATGGAGAATTTAGACAAAATTAATATAGCATTATATCCTGAGCTGGAGCAGTGTATTTTTTTCTAATAGTTTAACCGGACAATTCAGAAGAAATGATTAAATCATGGAAATTAGTTTATTATTTGTCCCATCTCTCTCACCTCACCACAACTAGGCATGGCAGAAGTCTGTCCTCCCCGAGCCTGGTTGTACCACGGGTTTCTTCTTAAAAAGGGAGTTTTTCCTTCCCACTGTCGCCAAGTGTGTGTTCATAGGGGCTTGTATGATTATTGAAATTTTCTCTGCATTATTGTAGGGTCTTCCCCTTACGATATTAAGCGCCTTGAGGTGACTGCTGTCGTGATTTTGTGCTATATAAATTAAATAAAATTAAACTGAATTGAATGTATCATGAGAAAATAGACGTAGCAACCTGGAAGTCTCATGGTCAGACTACTGTAGCTGAGGTAACTGAAACCAAACAACCTCTGGCTAAGCAGATGGCACCACACAAAAGAGCTAACTCATTTGGCCAGGACTCTGTAGTCTATTTAGACCTACAGACCAGTGGCCACTCTTTTAATGAAGAGGATGTACACATCCTGGGCAGGGAGGAATGCTGGTTTGAGTGGGGAGTCAAGGAGGCCATTTACGTGAAAAGGGAAAGACCATCTCTGAATTGAGGAGGGGTCTAAGGGTACATCTTTCACCATCTTTCATCTGTGCTCACCTGTGATTGCAGCCATTCCCCAGCTCTTTGTGAATGGTACTGATGGCCATTGATCAGTGGCCATTGATCGGTGGCCATCGATCAATGGTCACTGATCGATGGCACTGATTAATGGTCAGTGGTCATTGATCAATGGCCACCAATCAGTGGTCATGACAATTTGCAGAATTATAATAATAATACATTTTATTTGAAGGCGCCTTTCTAAAACCCAAGGTCACCTTACAAAGAGAAAACATATCAATAAAACAGTAGATTAAAATAGATTCAAATAAAAAAATACAGAAACAACAAATAAAAACAAAAAACAAAGAAACAAGATTTGACAACAAGTAAGATCAGTAGTAAAGCAAGTAAGCCAGTTTAAACAGGTATGTTTTGAGCTGTGACTTAAATAAGGGAAGGGAATCTATATTTCTTAAGACTGAAGGAAGTGAGTTCCAGAGCCGAGGAGCAGAGCGACTGAAAGCTCTGTTCCCCATCGTGATAAGACGAGCAGAGGGAACAACAAGATGAATAGCAGATGAAGATCTGAGAGAGCGGGAAACAGTGGTGATATGAAGGAAATCACAGAGATAAGGAGGGGCAAGATTATGGATGCACTTAAACTGGAGAACTAAGATTTTAAAGTTTATCCTAGCTTCAATGGGAAACCAGTGAAGCTGTTGAAGAAGTGGAGTAATATGGTCTCTTAAGGGACTACGAGTTATGACCCGAGCTGCAGAATTCTGAAGAAGTTGAAGTTTATGGAGGGACTTATTGGGGAGACTAAATAAGAGGGAGTTGCAGTAATCAATCCGGGAAGTAATAAGACTATGGACAAGGACGGCAGCAGCATGGGGGGTAAGGAAGGGACGAAGTCGGTAAATGTTACGTAAGTGAAAGTATGCAGACCGGGTTATATAATTAATGTGAGACTCAAATGAGAGACTACTCTCGAGTATGACCCCTAAACTCTTTACATGCGAGGAAGGAAAGATGGGGGGATTATGAGCATAAAACTGACCTCACAGCTCGTTGTTCCTTCAGTGGTGCTACTGTGAGTTGTTAAGAAATGTACTGTTTATAAGGTTGGGGAAACCTGCAGTCAGCTGAGAGTGAAGAAATCACTTGGATGTTTGATGAAATGTTTCTCCCACTGAAAACGCTACATCCAGGTGAAAAGAATCAACTTTTTGTGGGAACTATTAGGTTCTCTCACACAAGAAATGACTAAAGCTAAACCTCAACCTCAACGGTTAAGCTTTCAACCTCACACGTAAGAAAAGTTGAATACTTCAAGACTTCATCATTCTGTAGGACTGCATCATCAAGGGCTGGGTCTGAATCTGTAATTTTATGCCACAAAGCCTCTGAGTGAGCACGCTGTATTATAGCGAAGGTCACTTCTCTCTCACTGCACAAGTGCCTCATACAGTAATATCTTTTTCAAACAGCTTCAGCTTCAGCCAACACATCCTGCCTTTGAGCACAAAATGAGAGACCACAGCGAGCCAAAAAAAAAAAAGGTTCATTATTTGTTCAATTACATTCATTTGCTTTTTATGTTTGGTGTGCTAGAGTAGCTGCTGGATAATGCTTGTTATAACATTTTCAATACAACACTGCATCCTGCAGGTCAAACTGAGCACAACAGCAGGTTCTGACAGACAATCTTGCTGTCTAGGAAGGTCAAAATTCAAATTCCATCCAGTTTTGTAAGTTAATAATACTGAAACACTTGAGAGAGACACATGAAGTTTTTTTTAACATCTGTCCATCTGTCTGTATGTTAAATTGAATATAAGCTCTTTTTCATGTGTATTCCCTGCTTATCACTTTCAGCTCTAGTTTCTAGGTTTAATCAAAAGCGAAACAGATCAGTGATTGGAGCAGAGGTGACATGTGACTTGTAGCTGCTAATTTATTACCTGGAAGAGTCAACTTCTCTACACCTGGGAGTTCACCGTGAAGGTTAGGCGGGCTCTCGCTCTTGGACTGAAAGTGTAAACTTTCATTTTTTTTTCAGTTTTTCTAGATTTTTTTTATTCTCTTTTATAGTCGACGATGGAAAGGCAGCTTTTATGGGGAAAGCTGTTCCTAATACTCACAGGTACGCTTTATGCTCATGTTTTTTCTCTTCTGTGAAAACCTTTGCCACACCTTTATGGTATTATCGCCTGTGTTAATCATTAATCCAACTTCTTGCTACTCACCTGGAACAGGATATCGTTTTACTCAAAGGAGACATTCAGATTTTTCTTTTTGACAGTTGCCTTGAAATAAATATAAAAGTTTGAGTTGGTCATATTCATGAAACTAGTTTTTAAAGTGATCATTAAAGAAGCACAAGAAACTAAAAGAGACTGGTTATGTATTATCATATGTATTCCTTTTTATTCCAGTGCTGTCCTGCTGCAGGAGTATGCAGGTGTCCATTCCAAAAAATGAATATGAGGCTGAAAAAGGAGGCAGTATTGACTTGACCTGCTCCTGGGTCCCAGCAAATCCATCGTTGACCGACTATATACTCACATGGGAAGTCTTCCCAGAAATTACTGGAGACCCAATGGTAAGAGGCGAAATTAGTACACTAAATACTAAATATATTTTTATGTAGAACCTTACTGATTTTAATCAAGAATTAGGGCTGTTTTGGGATTAATAGTATTAATATAGAATATGCTATAGTCTTAAAACAGACAGTTACAGTTTTAGTAAAATAGAATTTCTATGAAAAGAAAGGTGTGTTCTGCGCTTTACTTGAATGTAACATGGTTCCTTCCTACTCATATAGTAATGCTCTTTGTCCCAGTGGATAACGAACAGGTGAATGACTCAGTATGGTTTCATGTGCATAAACTGCTGCTTCACTTATCAGATGACCCAGAAACAGGATGAAGTCTACATACAGTTTTTATTTGCCCAAGCTGGTAGTTCAGCTAATCCTAGCTTGTTCCTAAAACAGTGTGTTTTACCTGTATAGAATAAAATCATACATATGCCTCATTTGCATGCCGTAAAGGGCTTTACAGGCTGTTCTGCATGTAACCCGCTGTATCTTGTAATGTTTACAAATATTACTTCCAGCATTAAACTAAGCAGATATCTTATGGTTGTTTTTATTTCTCAAGAAACCTGTGGCTACTGCATGGTTTGGCAAACCAGTTGAAATTTCCCCAGCTTATGAAGGCAGAGCATCCTTGGACGTTGACACTAACAGAAGAGTGAGCACACTACATTTAACACAGGTCACCATGCAGGAAAACCGCCATTTCCAGTGCAGTGTCCTTATATATGGTGATGATGATGGAACAACACGTGCCACCACTTCCCTCTTGGTCCTGGGTGAGAATTAGCAAACTGATAGATTAGCCTCTTACACTCCAAAATATAATCTCAGAAATGATGTAAAATCAAAACTGTTGTTTATGTTAACTGTTTTTATCTTCTAGTCCGTCCCTCTCCACCAATCTGCAAGCTTCAGGGAAGTGCAGAATATTTTCAAAATGTTACACTCACCTGTTTGTCTGAGGAGGCATCCCCAGAACCCACCTATGACTGGAAGAGCTTTGGTGTCGACAACATTCCCAGACAATTTCCACCTAAAGCAACTCAAAGTATGGTTTTTCTACTAGCCATGTGTCACTTTCGAGTGCACACCTGTAGGGCTACTCCATGGGGTTTTTCCCCCTTCTTTTCATCTGTGTAAATACAGTGGGTTGGAAAAAAGGCTGATGATGTCATAGCATCTCTAAGCACTGTTTCAGCTAATCTTTGTCATTATGTTTCAGAGGATGGAGTCCTATCTCTCTTCAATATAACAAGGGAGACATCTGGGTACTATATTTGCACATCACAAAATCGAATTGGTTCTGCCAGCTGCAACTTTACTTTGGCTGTGATGCCTGGTGAGTGTTCCAACTTCTTTTCATTCAGTTTTGCAGTTTCCCTAAATTCTACTTCTCTTCATTTACACCATCAGCAACAGCTGACTGTTTTGGAACAATGTTTCTTACAAACTCATTATAGATAACAAGATGACATCTTAGTTGCAAATGTAGTATTTACCTTCTAAATATGGGAATGTGGGGGCTGGGGATTGTTACGCAGAGCTGAGTTGACATTTTTTGGTTATTATCTCAAAATTTAGACACATCTAATTTGAATAGAAATAAGTAAGTCAGAATTTCATGATACCTAGTTAGTTGAAATTTTGAGATACTAACCTGAAATGCTGATATATGACAAAATTTAAAAAAAACAAAAAGGGAAGCGCTTTAAGCCTGCATTCTTTTTAATGGTCACCAGGGGGCAATAGCTGTGGTTAATAAAAGTCTTCAGGTCCTATAGAACAGCGGTCCCCAACCTTTTTTGCACCATGGACAGGTTTATGTCCTGCAATATTTTCACGGACCGGCCTTTAAGGTGTCGCGGATAAATACAACAAAAAATAAAACCAGTACCGGTACCAAAAAAAAAAGAAGATTTATTCATAACACACTGGGAAAAAACCCCAGGGAAACCGAGTTAACGTTAAAAACGAATAAAAAAAATTAACTATAAAAACTGATAAAAACCCCGAAAACCATAAATTTCACACCCGAGCCTCAACTCTCGCGGCCCGGTACCAAACGGTCCGTGGCCCAGTGGTTGGGGACCGCTGCTATAGAAGTCTGTGAGAAAGCAGCTTTTCGCTTAACCTCTGTAAACACTTTCCTGATGTGTTTATGGTCTCGGTCACTCATTTTGGATCATATTAAAGAAAACATTGAGCCCATTTTGTAAACTTTGTCCAGTCTTAGTTTCAAAGAGTCTTAGTTTTGTTTGGGGTATGTTCATTGGCTAACAAGTTGTGGTTGACAAGCCATCGTAGTGAGCGCAGAGTTCTCATTACATTACAAAAAGAAGCAGCTTGTCTGAGGACTGCTGCCATATTGACATATTGAGCATCATTTTATTATTTTACCATGACCATGTGATTTAAATTGCCTGACATAATAACTGCAATTGAAATCCATCTTCTCCAAAACATAACTTGACAATCAGAAATAGCTCTAAGTAAAGCTTTAAACCCTGGATGAAAGGTTTAACCCTGACCTAACTATATTAACTTACTTTTTTCTCCAGCCAGCATGAAAATTGGATCCACAGCAGCTATAATAGGAGGAGTCCTCGCAGGGCTCCTGTTGGTGGGGATTCTCATCTACTGTCTCTATCGGAGAAGGAGCAAGAAGAAGAAATATGCTGAGGGGTAGGTACTGTGTGTTCTGGATTTTTCTGTCATTGTAAATCCCTTTAAACAATTATTGATTAAAACAATTATTGAAAGTATCTCAGTCCAGCTCCTTCATGTGTTTGTCTCCTAGTTCCCCTGAAGAAATGAGGTATTACGATAAAGATGCTGCCGAAGGTGAAGAACCATACTTGGACGACAAGTCAAACAGCGAGAAAAAACAGGCCAGCCAGAATGAAGATAATGATGTGGCACCTCAAAAAAGTTCCAGAGTCGAAGAAGTTGTGCAGAAGTTTGCAGATGATCAGTACAGTTACAATAGCAGCAAAGAAAGGTATGAAGGCAAGGGCAGTGATATAGACTCTCACCGGTACCAGGACGACCAGCTTGACCATTATGGTGGTAACCGGGATCGCCTTGATGATCAACGCGAACGTTATGGTGGTAGTCGAGATCGCCTTGATGATCAGCGCGATCGTTACGGCGGTAGCCGGGATCGCCTTGATGATCAACGCGAGCGTTACGGTGGTAGTCGAGATCGCCTTGATGATCAGCGCGATCGTTACGGTGGTAGTCGGGATCGCCTGGATGATCAGCGTGAACGCTATGGTGGAAGTCGTGATCGCCTTGATGATCGCCATGACTATTATCGCGGTAGCCGAGATCGCCTTGACCATTACAGTGACAGAAACCAGTAAAAATCTTTTACTGCTTAAGTGAAACAGCAAAATGAATTAATTTCTTTTGCCTTGTCTCCCTCCCCTCAGCCCCAGCTGGTTTCTTCCTATTAAACGGGAGTTTTTCCTTCCCACTGTCGCCGAAGTCCTTTTTCATAGGGGGTGGTCAGATTGTTGGATTTTCTCTGTATTATCGTAGGGTCTTTACCCTACAATATTAAGTGCCTTGAGACGACTGTTGTTGTGATTTGGCGCTATTTTAATAAAATAAAATTGAATTGAATTAAATTGAATCATCATGAGAAAATAGAAATGGCAACCTGGAAGGTTCATGGCCAGACCACTGTAGCTGAGCTAACTAAACATACATTACACTGATGGAAGTCATTTAGTGGAATTTTGATTACTACAAAACTGTGCAAAAGTCTTGAGTCACCCCTTGTACTCCCCCTGAAGGGAGCGAGTGTGTAATTGAGTTCGCTTGTCTTTTTGTCTCCTTGTTAGCATATTGCCACAGTTGTCAAGATATAATCTTTTTTTTTATGGATCATCTTCAAACTTCACAACAATATACTAGGCCAACAAAAAGCATCTAACTCACGGATTAAACCAAAGGGAAAATTATAAATGTTTTGTTACTTATATAAAGCCTTTCTACTCATCTGAGCAAGTGCTTTTTTTACTTTACTTAAGTTTCATTAACACACATTCATGAATTTTAGTAACAGAGCTTTCGAACATTCACCCACATTTACTCAAATTCCAACGGATCCATTAGAGGCAACTGAAAGATTCAGGAAGAGTCAGGTATTGACCCATTGTCCTTTTAATCGGTAGACAACTAATTCCATCACCTGAGCCACAGCCGCCCCAGTGTTGTGGCTGCAGGCAACTTAGCAAAGAACCCATTTTAAATTGCATCTTTGGGCACTTTGTTACTAGCAGGCTGTAAAAGAAAGAAAAGGAAAACATAATTTGATCCCATTTGTTTTCTGTATTAACTGGAACTTTAGACTTTATTGCTAACTCCGTGACCGAACAAATTTCAGTAAGCTTGTTTTACACAACTTTGCTGTAATACACCATCACATGATCAGATTTTCTTGAAGGACATTGATTTGCTGTTAACATAGCCTACATAACAAATGTATTAGCGTTAATTTTCACAAACAGTTTGATTAATCCTTGAATCCCATGTTCAAATTTAACATAAACGTTAGTTTGTTATTATTGATACATTTACTGCAATTATTGGTCAGTTCGTACATTTTTTTTTAACTTTCTTTTTACAATGCAAAATGTGTTGTTTTTGTATTTTTGAGTTCAGCTCCTTTTTATGCTTGAGATGAAAGTGTATGTTGTTAGCTATTTTTCTAACAAAAAATACTAATTTGTTGTTTCTTCTTGTTCATTATTTTAAACTGAAAAGGCTGTTTTATGGTGTTATATGAAACCAGAAAATTGTAATTTGACTATGTTTTGCTCAAAAACTCTTGTATTTTATCAGAAAATAAAATCATTAGCAAACAATATACTGTGGGATGGTTTTTTTGTTCACAAATTGAGCTTATGCGTCCTAATATTACATGTGTTTATGCAATTCTAAATAAAATCAAGTATACATAGAAAACATTGATATTGTTCATGAAAACAACTGGGTGGTTAGGTAGGAAAACAACTGCTGAGCTAAAAACAAAAAACTGTTGCCTCTCCCTTCATTACCTGTGTATCTGTGGTCTGAATATCCCTTTGTCCTTTGTCACATCTTCCCTCTATGCTGTGTGCTTCTGTATTGCACGTGTTGGACTCTGCCTTGTTAGTAGTCGGTTAAAAAAAGGTTTATTTCTCAAGGCTTTGTGTGTACACATATGAGCTCATAGCTATAAAAGCTATTTTAAACCAAAGCAAAAATACTGACCTGGGGTGCTGTAGTCTTTCAGCTACAGCACCCTGCGATGTTGAAGTTGCAGCTGGAGATGAATGTGACTCTCTAGACCCTATTGTATTGACACATTCAAAGTTGAGTCATTTTATTGCTTCATCTGCCTTTGTTGGGCTAAAGAAACCAAGTGATTTGTATGGTGGGTCTAGCAGTGTTGCCAGCCACATAATTCTCATTCTTTGGACTTTGTGAAGCTTTTTCCTAAGGAGCCTAATGAGGTGGTCTCCTAGTTTCCTAGCTACTGGGACCATTGTCTTTGTTGCCTCTTCCTGGTGCCTCAGCATAGATAAGGTATTGTGACCCCAGTTGCTCAGGCACAACAAACACTTCACCTTGGAATGAAACAAACAAACAAACAAACAAAACAAGAAACAAATAAAACAAACAATCAAACAAAACTGCTTGTGACTATTATAGTAGTAACAAATTTTATTATTTGCAGGCATATTATGTGTAATAACATATTGAGAGAAATCAGCTCAAAATGTTGCCATACAAAGAAAAACTTTTCTCCATGAAAACAAGCTCGTCCTAACACAAATTTTGTGGGGTTCCATTGTGCTTTATATATGTTCAAAAATCATGCCAACACTTGACTCACTTCCTGAACCAGTGAGGCTTCAGACGTCATCAGTTATGTCACCCTTAAAGAAGCAAGCCTCGATACATGCTTCATAAAAGGCTGCTTTGATTTCTTGACACACTCCGAAACCTTAGCACACTGCCATCCCATCACTTCTGAAAAGAATTCACATCCTGTCTCCTAAGTCTTGCATTTTATATCATTCTACTCTACAAACACGAACAGGTAGAAACAGAGGCTGCTAGCCAGACTGCTCATCAGTTTGCTAACTGTTGAAGATCAGGCTCTGGCTGCTGGGCTAGGGTCAGCAATCACTCAGCTTTGACATCACTCTGGATTCTTGCCTAGCTTTGTGCAATTATCTTGTCTGTGCAAGTGACTGCAAAGAAGTTCTTTTAGCAGCATAATGTGGTTGTTTGTCTCGATGCATGCTCAGTCATCCAGGTAAGGAAATCCCAAAAAGTTGATTCTGTTCATCTGGACGTAGCATTTTCAGTGGGAGAAACGTTTCGTCACTCATCTAAGTGACTTCTTCAGTCTCAGCTGACTGCAGGTTTCCCCAACCTTATAAACAGTACATTTGCATAATGACTAAAACTAGCAAACCGATGAACAATTGGCTGTGAGGTCAGTTCCTTGATCATTAATATGCAAATTGTCATGACCATTGATCGGTGGCCATTGATCAATGACAATTGATCAATGGCCATGAGAACCATTCACAGAGAGTTGGGGAATGGCTGCAATCACAGCATTGTAAGATGGGGAAAGATGCACCCTTAGGCCCCCTCCTCGATTCAGAGATGGTCTTTCCCTGTAATGTTAACGGCCTCCTTGACTCCCTGTTCAAACCAGCTTTCCTCCCTGTCCAGGATGTGCACATCCTCATCATTGAAGGCATGGACACTGGCCTGTAGGTGTAAATAGACTGCAGAGTCCTGGCCTGACGAGTTACCTCTTTTGTGTTGTGGCACCCACTTAGCCAGAGGTTGGTTGTTGTTTGGTTGCTTGTTTGGTTTCCCCGATGTATAAATCATAGCAATTCTCCTGGCACTTAACAGCGTACAGTCATTATGCAAATATACAGTTTATAGGTTATGGAAACCTGCAGTCAGCTGAGAGTGAAGAAGTCTCTTGGATGAGTGACAAAACGTTTCTCCCAACGTCCAGATGAACAGAATGGTGATTATTTCTGTCCTGGATGCATTTGCATTTTACCATCACACATTTAGTATTTTGATCAATAAATTAACAAATAAATTAATAAACAATATCCATATCTCCCCTCCAGAAACATTGCAGACCACACCACCATTTTCCTTCAGTGGCACACGAACTGAAATCAGGTGACTGTTGTGGAAGTGTGCAGGAAGAAGAAGAAACATGTAGGTTTGATGTTTCTTTTTCTTTCTATCCACATAGTGTTCAGATAACTAAAGAACTTCTGAAACGCAAAAAATGACATAATTGTAACTGTAATGTGATTACTTAATTTAGTACAGTAACAGTTAAATTATTGCATTACTGAAAAATGTAATGCGATTACAGTAATGTGACTAACACCCAATACTGTTCACTAAAAGTAGTTCTTCAACTTGCTTTGGTAAATTCGGATCAACATGATTAAGCCTTTGCTTTAGGTTTGATAACTTAAGCATTCAAAAACTGTCAGTGTGGTGTTAAATTTGACATTAAATGGGTCATACAAATGAGTAGCTTGCCTATGCAAGTACGATTGTAATGAGTATATAATTGAACTGAGATTTACTAAGGTGAAAAGAGTTGGATATGTTTGCAAGCAGCATATTCCATTAATGTTAATTGTAGGGCGCTGTATGCATTATGATTGGGGCTGAGCCACCCTAAAAGTTTGAGCCTAGAATCGCCCCTGCAGACCCCTCTTATCAACCCGCTGCAGGAACCAAAATTATCCTGCAACCCAGACACTTAGTGACATACGCTGTTTTTGTGCCGAATACGAATTTTAGGCTGAAGTTGTCTGAGAGCGGTGCAGTGTTTGTGCTGAGGCTCACCTCCCTGAGAAGTGGTACAGTCCCGTTAGACGCAGTCAGAGTCCGGTCTGCAGCAGACGCAGTTAGCGGAAAACGACATGACCAACAAACGGTTAAACTACTCGTTACTATAAAAACGGGCAATATAATGAACGTTTACCGACTGGCTATTTTTTTGGGAGCCTCAGGTAAGTCTTACCTTCTAAATTAAAACGTTAAAAATGTGTTTTCTTTACGGCTAAAGCGCAACAGGTTGATCCCATGTAAACTCGGTGCTTATCCCAGACCCAGGGGCTACACAGGACTCAGTAAAGGCTTCTTTTTGTTTTATTTGATTGAATAAAGAGAAATAGGTTCTCAATTACAGCGATGGTTTGCTCCATTAACATTTATAGAGCAAAACAAGTAATTCTTGTCTGGTATTTAATGCTGTTTCGATCGTATGTTGTGGTCCTAAGATGTTTTACTGATTAGTGTGTTATAGTTTTGCTATTACAGGCACTTCTTTGTGCTATGATGTTTTCTATGAAAGTACCTTTTGGAGTACAATAGTAAATACTACATGTATTTTAGCTATTTTCAGGTAGACGTGCTTGAAAAATAGGCACTTCTGTTGGTTTTCGGAATCTAAAATACAAGAAAATGATGCATGTCTTTGTTATTTATATTAAGAAACTCATCTGTTTGAGTTATAGAATAACACAAGTGATCTATCACACTATCGCTTTATTAGTCAGACCGATTAGTTATACAAAATGTAAATATAAGGCCACTATATACTTTATATATAAGTGTGCAAATTTAAGTGTACCAAAACCCAGGAAGGCTGGAAAATGTACTGATGATGGTTCATCTGTGAAGAATGCGCTCTTGACGTCACTTGTTGTTAACTTTGTGAGTGTTTTGTGAAACTGTAGTGGCTATATTCATCCTTATCACTTTTTGTTGGGCTAATGAGTCAATGTGAAGGAATGTATTGCAAAGTAAAGGCAGGAAATGTGACAGCTTTGGAGAGGAAACGTCTGACTGTTCAGGAAACGTGCAGCTTCCAAGAGCAGGGCTTTGACCTGGGAAACATTTGCTACCACATACTGTGTTCACCCCGGTTTAAACTGGCATCTAATCTTTGATTGAGGCCTTTATGTGTTGAGGCCTTTCCACTGTATGCAGGTGGTGAGGGTGTGACTGTCTGCTGCCTCTGAAACCCAGTCATTAACCTACAGTGAGTCACGGCAGACAGTAAACAGTGGTTAACAGGTGTAATCATGATGCATTCAGCAGTTACTACATTCCTCTCTCCTCTCGCCTCAAACTCATGATATTCATGAACTCCAGTTCATCGGCTAACGGTTTGATTTAAATCTCTTGTGCTTAATTGGTCTGTTCACATCCAGCTGGAGGAAGGCCTGACACTCCCATTGGCTGGGAGTCTGTGACCTCCTCCCCCCTCTCAGTTCCTCAAGTGGGACAGGAGAGGGGAAGCCCTAACAATGGACTGGTCCACGAAAAAAAGAAATAAAGGGAAGACCACAGCTTTCTGTGGCAGGAATTTAGGAGCTTGGTCACCCTTCCTCCTGTTTGTGCAGTTAAAGTGTATCAGAGGAAGAAGTAAGCTGATGATGTCGAGCAGCTGGCCTCAGTTTAATGTTAAAAACAAAGCTGACGAAGCCTAGACATGCTGATTAGTCATTTAATGGAGAAGTTGACAAAGATGTAATCAGTGTCATATCTGTAACCCTTTGTTTCAGTTTATTTTTAGCTCCATGTTAGTGCACCTGGAGAAAAATTGGAAAATATATGACTAACTAATTGGTTATTAAAATGATTGTTGATTTTTTTTCAGCTGATTTATTCATTCTGGTTTAAGCTTCTAAATGGAAAGATTTGCTGCTTATATACCAATGTTTTTGTGGCTTCATGGTGTAGTCATTTACACATTTACCTAACAAATGAAAGATCCCCAGTCAGATTCTGGGAGGAGACACAAATCCCTTTGGTGTTGTGTCAGGAAGGGCATCTGGTGTAAAAGAAATGTGCCGGATCAAATGTGTGGTGACTCGTTATTAACAAGACAACAGCTGAAAGTAACTTCTTCTTATTCTTAATTGAATTTCTTTGAGTTTTGGATTGTTGGACAAGTCAGAAAAAAAGAAAACACAGGAGCTGAAATCCTCAGCTTTGACTTTATAACCTTTTTCCCGGGATTCACAGACAAAATCAGTTACTCGGATAACACATCCTTTTCAAAGAATGTGGTGTAGATCCACACCCGAATGCAACGAGCTCTTTCTTTCCTCCACCTCACCAATTTTTTCAGCCTGGTAGTTTTGGCGTAATCCTGCTGACATACAGACAGATGGAAAAAAAACAGCAGTGATCACATTCCTCTACCTTGGGTCTCCCTTCTGGGGGAAGAATAGTTATTCGCAGTCCTAACTGTTGCCTGGAAATAGGGAAACTTGATGTCTTATCAGAAGAATGTGGTAGATTTGCTCATTTTAGATGAATGTCTAAACACAGTGTGTGTTCTCCTCTTACTGGCCCTGAGGAGATGCAGGCTGGTGGACCTGGTTTTGTTTTGATTTCCTGTCTTCTGGGACATGTTTAGAGCGAGTTCCTGCCCCACCTAGAGCTAATATGAGTACCAGAAAATCCCCGTCAGACTGCTCCACCCCCTCCCTCTGTGATGACAACCCCCTGCCTCTCCCTAGATCTCCCTAGATCTCCCCAGCCCCCCACGCACACTGGAATTTAACCTTCCTGACCCCATCACCGAGCAATAGCGGACCCCCACGCATTTAATCTCTGTTCCTGTCTTTCCTTTGGTTTTGATATGATGATAATGACAGTTTCTCCGAAGTGCAGAGTCATCATCGGTCATCTGTACAGATAAAGATGAGATGCAGCTGCTTCGCTCATAAAGTTGTCACTTGCATCATTATACTGTTTTCAAACTTTTTTTATCTAGACTCACCTGCCAGTTTATCACCATCCGCTAGTTATGCAATCTTTTCCTTCACCTGAAGTTCGATGACAGAGAGCACATTTTTACAGGGTCGGCGTCAGAGCATGTGAAATGGACAGGCAGCTGACGTGCAGTGTCCACAAAACACAGGTTATAAACGGAAATTTACAGTAAGACGCATTATATTTGTATTTAAAAGAGTGCAACAGGAGGCAATAAACTCATCCTCTGAAAACCTAGACAGGCTACACAGTTTAAGGATAGACAAGCTAATTCCTGATTCATCATGATTCATCCATCCATCCATCTTTTTCAGCCAATTAAGGCTCACAAGAGGGTTGGACCCTATCCCAGCTCCAATGGGGCGAGGGGCGGGGTACACCCTCGACGGGTTGCCAGTCTATTGCAGGGCTAGCACAGAGAGACAGACCATTTCCACTCACATTCACATCTTCATCATGATCTAGTATGCATAATTACATGCAAACTAGCTGCACGTGCTGATTGTTCCAAAGAGACTTCCCAAAGTTTCACTTGCATAGACGTACGCACTCCAAAATCAGCACCCTTAGCTGTACTACTTACCGAGATTCCTGCCAAAGCAGGGACTGTTAAGAGAATAATTAACTTGAGCTTGAGCTGAAATAACTGACTAAACAAAAGTCAGTTGAGGGGGGCACAGTGACCCCACCCCCAATAACACCAGGGTCGCATTATCATTTAATACCAACAAAGCTGCAGTCTTCAAAATGACCAAGTAGTGGACAGCAAAGCTGTCTAATATAGTTCATTAAGACTTAAAGGTAAGTGTTGTTAAAGACTGTAGTTTAGCTGTAGTTAAAAAGTCAATAATAAAATGGCAACTAAGTAGTGGTGTAAAGCCTAATCAGATCTTTGACTTACTAACCAAGTAAAATTGATGCTAATCAGTATCTTCCGAAAGTAAAAATATAGACTCCTCTCATTGTCATTACATTTTTTATTGATTAACAAATATGTTTAAGGTTTAAATTAGTTTAAATGGGGATAATTTTAATTACTACTACAATGCTTGTAGTGTGTTTTCAGATCTGGCGCTTATATTGGTTGGACTAAAAAATGAGTCTGTAAACTCTGTGAAGATGCCCGTCTGTATTCCGTCCTGCAGAATAGGTGGAACTGACTTGCTTAAGTTAGCATCGTGCATATTTATCATTAGCATGACTTTATAGTCAAACTGAACTGATATGTCCATTTTTAGCAGATTAACAATATCACCTGTGCTTTATTTTTTTTGCTTGTATGTGTCCATCAGTGTGCGTGTGTGACAGTGTGCATGTCTCAGTGCAAAAGGAAAAGCAGTATGCAATCCTCTTCCAGTCCGTGGTCCTCCCGTGTCAGTACCAGACGTCCTCCGTCCAGCTCCCGGTGGTGCAGTGGTGGTACAAGTCCTACTGTCGAGACCGCACACAGGAGTCCTTCTCCCTTTCGGAGACCCTGGGCATCAAGACCTCAGTGCTGGGACCCAAGTCCCACCTCGAGTGCTCCGACAACACCCGCACAGTTCGGGTAGTGGCATCAACCCAGGGAGCCTCCATGACGCTGGCTGAGCACTACAAAGGCAGAGACATCAGCATCATAAACAGTAATGTCACCGCTTTTATCCTCAGTGAAATAAGGTGAAAGCCGTTTGATCCTCACACATGAGTCAGAGCTGACGGGGTTTTCTATAAATAAATCTCTTCTGCTTCAGTCCTACAAGAATGGCGATACCACACAGAGCCCCCCGCCCTCGCGTGCATTCATATGTCGGCTTCTTATCAGGACAAAACACGCCTTCCATTTAAATGTGTCAACAACGTCCTCCAGTTGTCACAAAATCCAATAACAATAAAGACCAAAGGAAATACATCTAGACTGATAATGACTTTCTTTATGTTTGGCAGTATTTTTTTCATTACTGACATTAATAAAACAAACAACTGACTTCAGCACCCTTACCAAGGCTGAAAATTTTTCTCCACACCATGAGTCCTTGGAAATAGAAGTATATCTAAGATCCAGATTAGTTTGTGGTGTTTTCTTAAGAACATCCAGTTAATGACTTACACTTTGTCGCATTTCAGCTGAACGTGCTTTTGTCAAGACATGAGGCGAAATGTTTGATTTCTCCCTCTCTTAATTCAGGATTGAGTCCAAACGTGAATTATCACTTTTGGATCTTTAGATGAATTCAGACTTTTTGATTTATAATTCCAACAAAGAGACAAGCATAACCGCCTCAGCAGGGGAAAATACTCTCAAGTCAAGACACTCCAAACTTCCCACTGAATAATCAATAGCATGTCATCGATCTCAAAAGAGTTCCAGTTTATAGTCCTCCAATTTGGGGCGCAGTTTTATTGGGTGGCGTCAGTGCGAAATGATTCCACTTGAATTTTTAAAATGCAGCATTAAAAAGTTTGCTTTGTGAGCATGATGTGGCATTTGACGTATTAATATTCTTAAATATGTAGAAATATAATCTTTGTCCTTGTTTTGTAATTCGTGCAGAAGCAGACCTGCGTATTGGGGAGCTGCAGTGGGGCGACAGTGGGGTGTATTTCTGCAAAGTCGTGATCGCTGATGATCTGGAGGGGAAGAACGAGGATCAGGTGGAATTACTGGTGCTCGGTAAGCATGCGAGAAAGTTAACCTTAACTTTTTCCGTTTGTTTGTTTGTGAGTTTTTTCCTGCACGTTGTTGGTAAAGGTTTTAGAAGTGGCCTCTGCATTCCTGAGTGCCCTTACTACGGTTTCCATGGAGACAGCAAAATGGTGTTTCCCTCTTTACATGCCCCCGATCCTCCGTAACAGACTCTATTCTTTAGCCAGTCGCACGCTTTAGAGAGCCGCTGTGGAACCGTTACATCTCAGGTCAGTTACACAGTAAGACTGCAGGGGATCTTCAGCTGAACAACAGCGAGCGTGTTTGTCTGTGTGGCGTTTGCTCATTGGGGAGTATCACTGGTTAATCATTATACAAACCTCCCAAATCTACACTGAACTGCCAACACTTCAGTGCTAAGATCAGAGAGTCATGACTTACTGTATTAGCACTTACTTTTACTGCTTATAGTAACATAAGAAGTAATGTTAACTTCACTCCTCCTGTCTCTCCGCTCCTTCGCTCTGCATGTGTCTGTTTCACCATCACACACAAGGAGCTAAAAGACAAACAGAGTGAAACATAGAGCAGAGGATAGCAGTAGAAGTCGCGCACATGTAGACATGCACATATAGATATGAGGATATTATCGAACAACTAATAGTACCCTCCTTCTTTTGTTGGATAAACTTCCCAACTGTGACATCAGAGAGATTAGCCAGCTCTTCCTGGTTGATAGGATTGGTTTCTTTGGTCTGTTGCCTATGAACCCTGACTGTGTGAATGAATATATCTGAAGCAATGTTCCAGATACCTCGGAACTCGAATATAGGAAGTCGGGAATAACGTCACTCCTGAGTTAGCAGGTTCCAGAAAAAGCCAGGGAAAACAGGATTGTTAGCTCAGGGTTGATGGGACTGCTCCGATTTTCTGAGGTGAGGGCGTGTTCCAGATGCAAATTCCGACTGGTAACTTGGAAATTCCAACTTCTGACTTATTCAGGAATGCAGCATGATACTTTGATGTTGCTGTTGCGCTGCACTTCCAGGATCAAAAAGTGTATTAAAGGAGTTGGTTGTTTGTTTTGCTTGTGATATGAAATAAATATGCCTAAACACTTGAAAAAATAACTGACGGTGTGATCTGTTAGTTACTCAAACTGGTTTTCTCCCTTTAAGTTAGGCCAGCCTGATACTTTTGTAGTCTGCTCATTCATATACCCCTCCTTAGTTTAGCACTAATCTGATTACAGTCATCTCCCAGGAGAGAAGAAGGGGCTTAAACGTGTGAGAATAACAAGATTCACTGGGCTTTAATGCTGGACTTCTTAGATTGTTGCAATTATGAAGTTAGAATTAAAATGTGTGTAAAACTATTTCTGTGCTAAACTGGTTGTTTTTAAAAGTTTCTGGTACTTATATTAAACTTTCTTCACCAGGCTTACTACTAAACTGCTGCTTGGCTCTAACTCGATATTTAGGCTACAGTGCAAATATGAAAGCACATTATCAAAAAACCATTCTTTCAGTGTTCTTTTGCTCACCACCACCTGATAACATTTACTCATGAAATCAGTTCTCTTTCACACTCACTCCCCTTCCCTCCCTTTCGCCTTGCAAAATCTTCTCGTGCACTCCTCCATTACTTACTCGTCGACCTCCCCTCCCTCTCGGAGCTGCACAGCTCCTCAGCTCTCTCAGGTTACGGATGGTATGCAGTCAAGTGAGGCAGGGCAAAGGTAGCAAGACTGTTTCTTTTTCCCCGCTCCTTAATAAGCGCTTACTCAGCACTCTCTGCAGCCTCAGTACCAGGGGTTGTTTAGTCTACCCATGTTGTCATATCAGACAGTAACCAGTCTTTACTGTAATTAGTGTTTTCAGACCTCATAATAAGCACATTAAAAAACATCATCATCTGTAGCTGACTCCTGCACACCTGTTGCAGTTCCATTTCTGTAATCAGCGAGTAACTTCCTTGAATTTTTTGTTCTGATTTTGACCTTTATATGATGCTTATTAAGCACAACAGGCACATTGTTTCATAGCAGCGCGACTTGCATGACCTTGTTTTGACGAGCTTGCGCGGTAAATTGTTGCCCTGGTGTCGTCAGTGTCCCAGTTTCCAAACCTCCCTGTCTGTCTCCTCTCCCTGTCTCTGTTGGCACATCTCAATTGTTTGCATGTGTTTGGGTGTCTACATGCATGTAAAATGATTAACAGCATTCATTCAACAGCGTGCAGTTTTAATGGTGACACTGAGGCATGTTGACTGTGCATGGCATCAAAGAAAAAGGTTATTCAGGCTTTAAATAAGGCTTTAATTGATTTTTTTAAAGTTTTACTTTATATTTTAATTTAGCTTTTTTGTGTGTTAAGTTCCCTCTGTGTTTCCCTGTCTGTTGTCTTGATGCGTGCTCAATCATCCAGGTAAGGAAATCCCAAAAGGTTGATTCTGTTCATCTGGACGTAGTGTTTTCAGTGGGAGAAACGTTTCATCAGTCATCCAAGTGAATTCTTCAGTCTCAGCTGACTGCAGGTTTCCCCAATCTTATAAACAGTAAATTTGCACAATTGTGCATATTTACTGTTATTGTGCAAATTTACAGTTATTGTGCAAATACAATATTTGCCCGCTATGTCCAGATGAACAGAATCAATCTTTTGGGATCTCTATCTGTTGCTCCCTCTGTCTCATCTTTCTGGTTAGTGCCTTTGCCCTCCAGTTCTCCTTTGTATCTGGCATCTTGTTAGTGTTAGTTTTTGTGTTGCAGTGTAATTGTCTCTTGTTTATTTCCTGATTTCTTTGAAGGTTGGTTTTCTTTCATGTCAGTTTTACTGGCTCCTTTGTGACTGTCCTGATTGTCTTTACCCGTGTCTTGTTCCAATCAGCCCCCAGTGTATAAATAGTCCTGTCTTCCTTTTTCCTTTGTATTTGTATTTTACTCCGCGTTGGTGTTTGGCAGTTTCTCTTAGTTTAGCCTCCTTGTGGTCCTTTCTGTTTTGTGTTTCTTTTGGTCTCAGTTCAACTTTTCTTATTAATTTGCCAGCAGTTAATAAAGGCTTGCTTTTTATTAGTCTACCTCTTGCAGTCTGGCATGTGGGTCCTCTCACATCCACAGTGTGACAACCTGTAAGCGGAATTAGGTAGTAATTTTTAGCACCGCTGGGCTAACTTTCAGCATATTGTAGTTCAAGAGATCAGAGAGGGATCTCTGGGAACAATGAATATTATGTTATTATCTATATAAAACATCCTGGTGGTACAAATGGGAAGTAAATGGACCTCCAGATCAAATAGGAGCCAAACTTTTGGGATGTGAACATGTGAACCACATGTCACAGGAGTCCATCTAATAGACATTTCAGTTTGTCACAGACAGCGTGTTCAACAACAAATGTCTTCATTGATAAGTTTGATATTTTCTAGATGCAGACCCACTTTTTTCGTACTTAAAGTTTCATTCCCCAAATAGTGCATGACCATTAATCATCTGCCTTCTGCCAAATTTGCTAATTTGCCTGACCTTTTGACTCCCGCTTCCCGCTTCCTCTGCCGGCCTTCACCTGTCCTCTCCCTCTCTCTGCAGGCAGGACAGGTGAGCAGCAAGATCTACTCCCTGAGTTTGATTTGGAGATTATGCCAGGTACGGTCCCTCAGCTGCATGTCTGTCTCTCTGCCTGGCATTTTCCAGCTTTTCTATTGCCTCCTGATGTTTCTAATTCCAACTGACCAGTTAAAACTCTCTTTGACTAACAAATGTACATTCACTTGTTAAAAAATTTGACTGAATGAACATGACAGCCTTGTAGCCGGAGCTTCTACGCCCGATATGAACACAGTCAGTTAGTTAGTTAGTGAAGCTACATGAAGCCAAATTCACAGAGTTGTCTTTGTTATTGTTTACCTCCAGGTATGATTTCAAATTTCACAGGGGAAATGTGTTGTGAGTGAGTGGATTTTGACTCTTGGCACATCCTGAGGAAGTCTGTTGTTATTGTTTGGATGGTTCAGGGATGTGATAACGGATAAAAGTCACTCTGATTTTCTTTGATGTCCCCTAAAGTGTCCTGTCTTTAGGGGTCTGTTGCCTCCGGGTACATCAGTGGAGGAGAGTGCCAAACATCAGCTTTGTTTAATAGAAAAATCAGACACTGGGTTTATTTTTTTGTTCAAAATCTTTGTCAGTTATAACATTTCAGCAATTCAAATACTGAGATCTGAAATATACAAAGACATTTCAAAAAAGATTTTGAACAACGGAGAACAATTTTCAGCCCATTAACTGAATTTCTTCACTCAGCTTGATTTTTTTTTCTTTAATGTAACTTTAGTGTTATTGAACTTTTGTTACAAACTGCACAAATTCTTTTGAGTTTGGCCCAGTCTGACTTACTTTAATGGTTGTGGCCATATTTTAGTTGCATCTAGTTGCCATTAGATATGACTGTTATGTTAAAATCTTGGTTTTGCTGACCTCCACTGGTTGAACTTCTCACTTTGGTGTAGTGATGTTAAATCACTGTTCAGAGTATTTAATCTTTGACTGTTACCTTTTGTTTTTTTTGTATGTATGTAAATCAGAATGGGCGTTTGTGGGATCTGTAGTCCTGGGCAGCATCTTGCTCCTGCTGTTGTTGGGGATCTGCTGGTGCCAGTGCTGTCCTCACTCCTGCTGCTGCTACGTCCGCTGCTGCTGCTGCCCTGACACCTGCTGCTGCCCACGACACCGTGAGTAACACAAAAAATCCAGTGACTGTACTGCATCCTCTTTAAAAAATGAATGTCCTTTTTTTAATTGAATATCCTCTTTCTTTAACATCAACAATGAATGTGTGTTGTTTATGCAGTGTATGAAGCGGGGAAGATGGCAAAGAGCAGACAGCCTGCTGCTCAGGTCCCTGTGTATCCCTATTACATTCCTGGTATACCTACTGTGGTCCCTGTGGCCTCTTCCTCTTACACGGACCCAAAGATTAACTCGATCCCCTCGGTGAAGAATAACCTGTCTGGAGGTGAGTGGCAGTGGCAGGCTAGCTTTACAAGCGTTCTTTAAATGACCGTAAATTCATTACTATTTTTGCTAGAAACAAAAATGAAATGGTTTTGGAAGGAAGATTAGCTTTATGGTGATATTTAGCATATCATGGTAGCACAGAGCATTCACAAGCTGCTGCTGTCTGGAAACAGACAGAAAGATCAGCTCGGTCTAGATTTTACCACGTGCGTTTCACATTATGTAACTCCTCAACCATTTTGGGGTAGAGGGAAAATTCAAATGGTTCCTGAAAGATGAGAATTATTTTTCTAATTTTACAGGTGAAATTTCAAAATAAGTTACAGGCGGCCTGTATACAATATGTATTTAATATTTGGATATGGTAGTTATCGTGTTGTTTGTTGTGCTCATAGTTTATTGGTGGATTTTAAAATTCTAATTTCACCTTTGTGATTTGGAACAAAATAATCAAAATTATTTGTAAAACCCCAAAAACTGATTAAATGCTTTGTCAAATCTTACTGTTATTATTATAATTTAAAAAATAGATGAAAATGAACTTAACTTATTTCTTTGGAAATGATTTCTTTGATGGTATTGTTGGAGGATGGGGTCAAAATGACTGCGCCCAGCGGTTGTAGTGTTAAAAATTCAATAACTGTTTTTTAACACTTTAGGAGAGGCAAAAACAATATTGACGAGCTCAGTATTCACTCTTCTTTATCTCTGCTTTTGAGCTCTAAAAACTTCTGTGAGGACTATTTGAACAACTAGTGTATGTTATTAACGTTGTTTATAGTCTTACATAGAAACGTCAGCGACAGTTGTCTTTTTCTCTTCGTCAAACACTGACATGACTAACCTTCATTTCATCCATCATCTCTCTTCCTTGTCTCTAAAATGTAATGTCTGAATGTCTGAAGAAACATCTGTTCTTTTCTTTTTCCTTTTTTGAATTTAATCCACTATTAACACGTAAGGTTGTTTTGTCTCGTATACTAAACACACTTAAAAGTGTTTGTGTGCGTCCTTGCTTGGTTTTGTTTTTCTGGATCTATCTATAGGTGTGTGTGTGTGTGTGTGTTGACATTTACAGTGCGCAGTGGTTACCGGCTCAAAGCCAGTCCAGACCAGGACTCAATGAAAGTTCTGTACTACATAGAGAAGGAGCTGGCTCAGTTTCCGCACAGCAAGATGGCAGCATTCAAATGTAAGCCTGCACAGATTAGGCTAGTTTCTTTAATCTGTGTGGCAGTGTGTGTGTTTATGTGTATGTACATGTTTTATGTGCATGGTTTGTGGGAATTAACTCTTACTAGTTGCCATCTTATCCGTCCATATTTGAAAAAAACATCTGTGCTTTTTTTCTCATTCCCAAATTGCAAAGTTAACTTGTGGAGTCACACTTTTTAATGAGTTTGAAGACACACACAGTCATGTGAAAACATGTGAAGCACATCTTCTTTTCTAAGGTTTGTCAAGTCAGAGTTTTCTATGTCTCTTTTTCTACCTTGCTAAATCACCATGGTAACTTATACTGAATATGTAGCCTGGTTGGAACCAGGTTATGTTCAGAGTTTTGACTTAAAATTGTCGTTTTAACAGATTCTTTTATTTTGCATCATGGTTTAAGTGGAATAAAGACTCTGCTGGGGAAATATGCTGTAATTTGTTAAGCCATACTTAAAGGATTAGTTAAGTCTCTTTTGCACAAGTTTTTATCAAAATGTTATCATTATTATCTGATAATGTCTCTGTCTGGAGTAAGTGACACTCACGGGGATCGTTTTGTGTAGGAGTGAGTTTTATGATCTGTGAAACACTCCTTTTTATGGGAGCGCACACAGAGGCGTTACAGAGAAAGCCACCATCATGATACCTGTTATCTCCAACTTAGGTTTTAGGTTTTGTCGAGTCAGCTAAAGCCAAAAAAAACCAAAAAAAAAGCCTGGCTGTGTAGAATTTCCTTTGTAATATGCCCCTCAGGTCCTGTCACTGCAACCAAGCCAAAAATCCCCATCTCTCCACCACTGTGCTTCACAGCTGGTATAAGGTGTTTGTGCTGATATATGTTGATTTGCTTTTCTCCAAACATGACGCTCTATAGCCAGACAGCTCCACTTTGGTAACAGCTGTGTGAGGTAGGCAGGATTGAAAAGCCAAAATGCAGACTCTCAAGCAGGACTGAACTCAAAATTCAGCTTTATTGCTGGAAATACAAAGGACATGAAACAGAAGTGGGAGAAACTAGAAACTACACTGACAGGCAGAACACACAGCATTGAGGGAGATCACAACGCTGGACAGAGGGAGACGCAGAGAATATATACACACAAGAGTGAATCAGAGCAAAGAGGAAACACCCTGGGGGGAACTAATCTAACTGACGAGACAGGGGACAAAACTGAACATGCTGCACACAATACCGGAGACTATCGAAGTAAAACAGGAAGTACGAGAAACACACTGAGACGCAGACTGACTAGGTACAGGGAACAGAGGGAGGGAGACACATTGAGCGAGGGAGACGTAAACACAAATGACACAAACAGACTCTCACGCGAGACACAGCGATGAGACAAACACGCAAGACGACCCTCAAAGACAAGAAACCAAAACCTGGAAGTACAAGTAAAATCAGAAACATAAATGTTTACAATGATAACAAAGACAGATCATGCGTTTGTCATATTAATGTTAATTAATTTGTTCACTAATGATTTTTTTTAAATTAGAAAAATAAAAAAACATCGTCTGATCCTACTCCTCTTTGAATGACATCATACCTTTATACCGCCCGCTGTTCATTCAAAATGACTTAAGTATAAACAGCAAATGTCAGTGATGTGTCTGTCCCAGCAGCCAGGAGCGTATCAGAGCTGAGCTCGCTTCATGATGGAGGGACTACAGACTTCAGAAACACCTTTCAGGCGGTCCAGATGAAAGCACTTCCGCCTATCGCAGACCTCGATGACCTGTCGGTGCGGAGAGCAGCTCCACCTACACAAAGTCGAAGACTCAGACAAGACAGAGTCAACCACTCAGATGATGAACTGGACCGCAGGTAAGGTGGAGAGATCAGGTTGTTGTGTTCACTGTTTAATGCCAGAAAACATTCGACAGTAGATGTTTCTGAGGGTCATGGTGATGCCTTTATATTGCTTGAAACAAAGTGAATCCAAAGATATTCCACCATAAAAAATGGTTGTAATACTTCTTTGTAAACCAAACATTATTGCTAATGAATATATTTTTGCCATTAGAAGCAATAAATTATAATTGACCCTCCGTGTTGAATGTACTTCCCTGCATCACCTGCAGCAACCAGGACATTGTGAATAACAGTGAGCAAGCAGAAAAGTTTGCATAGATTACTGAATAAATGGTTGACGTTATACCCTTTTCCCCCTCTGTAAGTAAAAGCAGTGCAAATGTAAACCTCCTGAAAGTGACATGCTACTATACTACTATTTTTGCTCACCAAAACTGTTCTTGAATAGGACGTTAATACAATTGATAGTTGTATTAGCATGCTCTAAAATCCTCCAACACCATTTAAAAAAGTTGTTAAAAAGCAAAATTAAACCAGGATGTAAACCTTGTCTGCAGTAATGACTTTTAGGTTGCTGCTTGGTGAGATAAATGTTTTGTCCAGTTTTGTTTGTTCTGTTATTAACATGTATAACGTGGGCTGATCTTGCTGTAGGTGGAACTGCCGATCGGAGCACCTGCAGAGAAAGACGTTGGGCAGAAGAGGGCGCACGGGTTCTCTGGATGAGCTGGAAGAATTTGCTCAGTCTTATAGCGCACATGGACGTCGGGGCGCGCCTTCAGACCGCCCTTATGAGCGGGATTACAGCCCTCCCAGGCGCTCCTATAGAAATGAAGATGATGGCTGGGGGCGCCGCAGCCCATCACCAGTACTGCAAAAGAGAAGGGACACGTGGGACAGTGATCGCCTGTCTCGACTGCCCCAAAGCAGAGCCTATGATGACGCCTTGCTCAACAGCATGCTTGAGAGTAAGACGAGGGGGTGGGGAAGGGGCAGAGGTGCTGGGAGGATGGACGAGGACAGTGACACTCCCTCTAAAGGCAGCTCCAGAGGAAAGGGCAGCGATAGTTATTATAGCCGTTCACCTAGCAACCGCCCAGAAGATGAGGACTCTTTGCCTCCGTACTCTGAGCTCGAGGCTGAGCGGTACCGCAGGGCTGACCAATCTACAGAGCGGTACCGCACAGCAGAACCTCCCAGATCAGAGAGGTACAGGACCGCAGAAGCAGCCATGAAGCCCTTCTCTTATACCCGCCCGAACCAGGGAATGTCCCACACACTGCAGGGGGGCAGAGAGGAGAGAGAAAGGAGCAGAAATCTGGTGAGTTACTTATAGCAGGAACAAGGACTTCCTCTTTTGTTCCTCAGGAAAAA